>JABANP010000237.1:0-76980 GCA_013115135.1 Perkinsus olseni | reverse complement strand
ATGCGATGCCGTTAATTACAAGAGGTTGAACTTGAACGCAAGAACGCACAAGAGGGAGAAATCGCTATTATTAACACTTGGTAAGAAGCGATGGTGGTACTGAGGACGACGACGAGGAACAGTAAGTGTTATCATTATTATTTTTATCAGACTCACAACACAATTGATACGACTGAAGCTGCTCACATAACTCGGCACATTAACAGCACAACTGGCGAGGTCGAGATGTGAGCATAACTCCGGAATGGGGCGTCCTCCAGGAACCCATAGAGAGAAGATGAAGTGGAAGCAATACAAATCTAGGAGAGTTTTCAGTCGTATTCAATGCGTGATGTGGTCATGGTGTGGTACGATCTGGTACGGGAATATTCATAGCTGCTTCTCCCAGCTCTAAATCTGATACAGCAGTCGAGCCACTCGCCCGAGGTAGGATGGAAATCAGCTGTAGCCACCGAGCAACCAGCGTCGAACTCCGAACCTGGAGTTTGGCGGGAGGTCTGACCGGTGATCTCTGGGGGCACTTCCACTTCGAAATCATTAGGAACCTGAGCACGACGACGGTCTAAAGGGCGATTCTGCGAGGTGTGAGTGATTTCGAAGGCGTGTTTCTCGCTGAGGAGTCGGAGTTTGGCTACGTAATTTCGGGAGGATGGGCCCAGTATCGAGAACAATTTAACCTCAAAATTTGATGCAGTTTCGTGGATAGTGCCAGGAATCACCCGGACCTCGAGCGCGTCTTACAAAATAAGCGAAGGTGCACCATATACACGGTACTGAGTACGCTGCCACAACCTGAGACGGGCCGGGATGTGACGATCGGAGGACGGCCAGCAGAAAAAAAATATGTTACCACATCAACCGTGTTGTGACGGCGAGATGCGATGATGAGAATCCCCTGCAGAATGTTGAGTATCAAAGAGAAGTATTTGATATACCAGTTCGTAGCGTAGCGGACTGAAAAAGCAGCGAAATATGAAGGGGGCGGGGTTCGAACCCGGGACCTCCGGCAGGATATCGCACGCTTACATAAGGCACATGTGACGGTGATAACGTAGAGCATGTGGCCCGAGAAGATGAGGTCGCTGCAGCCGCCAGAAACAAATATACGAGCGAAGATCTCTCCAGCCGTAGTAGGAGGGTCGAAGTTCGCTTCAGAACAGTGGTCGGCTGGACCAGGAAGAATCTGACAGGATCCACCAGAGGTACGCAGCGCGCAGAATGGGTCGCCCATGAACCTCCTAACAGAGGGATGAGAGAGATAAAGGGTGTCCCATAACTCCTCGTTCAACTTCCGTTGTGAAATTTGCGTAAAATTTCCGTCCGTTCAACGACACGGCCAGGTGAACGAAAGGGAAAGCCGATCCACATTTTCTAAACACCTGTCAAGCGCCAATAAAAGATCGATCGAAAACTCCGTAGTTCACGAGAAGTTCACCATTAAATTTACGAGAGACACTTTACTGTGATCCTGAGTAACGAGGTCGACCCTGGCTCACCGTGAATATGAAAGAAGCCAGTCTCGCATAGGTGGCCAGACTCGCGACCACTCCCCAACGCCACAGAATGTTCATCGCACCTGACAGTCAACGATGGACCCCTTGAAAGCGACAGGCAAGTCACTTACGGTGTGGGAAGGGGAAGAGCAGCGGTCGCAGAGCATAGCCGATGCCCATCAGGACTGTGAAGTAGAGGATGATGTCTCCAGGAGCCGGCTGATGAAGCAACAGAGTCGGCGAAGTTGCGTCACGCGCCACGAAATTGAAAACACGAGAAGTGGTAGAATTCTTACAGCCCACTCAGCCGGCTCGGGGCCGAAGAGTTCGAAGAGGAGGTCCACAATGGGGTTGCCAGGGCGGCCATACGGACCGTACCTACACGAGCACGTTGGTCATGAAAGGCCTGCGTCATCATCCTCAGCTGCTACTTACACGCCGTATCTCCCAGCAAGCATATAAACACAGTTATGAACCCAATTATGGATAAGGAGAGTTATGATGAAGAACAGTATTCCCCACCTGAAAAGATCAACACCAACTAGACGTTCGTAACGAAAAAGACTCTGGAACGGGCTTTTCCGTATTTTTTCGGGATCGTTCACCGTAACGCACGCCAATTTTGGCTGAAAGAATCAAGACGAAAGCGATGCGCCCTCTTTATAGACCACAGAGACCGCGCGCTTGCGGATGGAATACGTCCCGCGAGCTCAATCAACATAGTCGTGGAGGAACACTTCGACCGAATGAACGCTGGTTACACCGTAGCAACTACGTAAGGGAACCCTTTTCAGTGACGAGAATGCGCGCGCCTTAGCCACCTCTCGGCCGGCCGCTGATGATGATAGCAAAGCATGTTAGTGAACTTACCAGGCACCCTTCTTGAACACGGCCCATTCAACGGGCCAGGCCAGGCGGACGTAATCGACTCGAGCTCGGCTGAAGCTCTTCGCACGGCGGAGGAAGCTTGCCCAGAGAGACCCTCCTTTTGATGGCTCCGCTGCAGCAGGTGATGATGACGCTACCATCTAGATGAATCCTCAAACGAGGATCGAAGGAACAAAGCACAACAGCTGAAGCAAGCAGGAAGTGACGATGATAATGTTGATAATGACCGCTGCTGCTGCACCAAAGGCAACACCGATTAGCCCGTGGACCAAGGTAGAGGCATTCGTACGGCTCATCGCCGTGACTGAGGAACCAAAACTGAGAACGGTTAACTCTGCGGGGAAATGTGACTTTTCTATTGCACTTAAACGGTCTTGAAGGCAACAGACTATCCAGCCGCAAGTTACGAGAATTTTGCAGGAGATGACGGCCACAGGGCAGCCCCTCTGAGAACCTCGACTGGCGCAAGAACTCCACACGAGGCTACGGCCGTACCGTCCCATAAATCCCCAATCCCGGGCAGCCACGAAGGAGATACTTCAACACCACAACAAGTGTCACCAATACTGCAGTGAACACTACGGAGAAAATGTTAGACAAAGGTACTGCTGCTGCTGATGATGCGTATGGTTGAATGGGCGAGGTCGCACCGTGCTAATCACGCGTTCTCAAGATACGCGCTCTTCAACGGACTTATCACATCACTGCCGAGCGTGCCCTTAAGATGCTTGAAAGCATCACGCGCTGCCTTCTCAGAAGTAAACTCGACCAGCAGGTTCCGACCGTCCCTGCGGCATCGGAACTGCCCCAGCCAATTCCTCAGCCGTTGATAGACCTCACCTCTCAAGCTCGCAGCTGCCGTGCCCGTCTCCACCACTATTCTCGGACACGCCTGCGGGTCGAAGTCAATGGTGTAAGGCAACCTCGTTGACGGCGGTTCCATCGCAATCACCTCACTCAGCGTCGGGTGCGGTCTTCGGGCTCCCGATACCCACCTCAGTGTCACCACACCATCACTATCAGCGATGCACTCCAGTCGGTAGTGCTGCTGAGCATAATCCAGCAACAGCTGCCTGCGCTCGGGGTCCTTGATCTCAGGAAGGGACATCGACACCGGCCGCTGCACCACCGCTGTCGTCAAATGCTTCTCCATCGACGACAACCAATCCGCGTTCTTCTCCGCCAGAGCCACAAGGTCTCCCGAGTAATGCTCATCCGAGCCTGTATTGTCACCAAAGGCAAAGGCCAATCGCAACTGAGCTTGTCGCATCTCCTTCTCACAGTCCTCTGTGCACTCGAGCTCCTCAGGGACCGCATCGACATCCCCCGGAAGTAGTCCACACGGCCGCAGCTCCCGACGTCTGCCACACGGACACGACACCGTGACGGTGGCTTTGCACTTCGTATTAGGGCACCTCCCATCATGGCAAACCTCGTTACAGGGGTGACCGCAGGACGGCCGAGGCTTGAGACACTTTTGTTCACAGTGCTTTCCTTCAGGCAAGCACGGTCCGCCATGGCATATCTTTTGGCACCAATGGCGACCGCAAGGCAGCATCTTCCCACACGGCGCACCACAGCTGACGTTAGTCACGTGACACGGTACCCTCCTGATCGCTCCATGGCCGCCCCCACACTCCTTATCGACAAGTACTGTGCACAGTGGACACGGCCCAAAGTGGCACTTCAGCGGGCAAGGATGTCCGCACGACCGGGGCCTCGAGCAGGGCCGATCGCAGTACGGCGGAGGCGTACCGCAAGGGATGGGAGGGTCCCGAGAAGCGTGCCCACAATAACAATACTGAGTCTCGTAGCTGACACGAGCGCACGGGCGGCACTTGCCAAGATGACATGGGTAATCACAATGATGCTTACCACAGTTCAACAGCTTACCACAAACCTGCGTGCAGAAGTGAGCGTCCACACCACCAGGGCAACAGATGACGTTGCACCTGTGCTTGCCACACGACTTCAACGCGTTGCATTTCTTATGGCACTTCATAGGGCCGTCCATCGCCGTAGCCTCCCAACACGGCATACGCCTTCTGGTCTTGCCACACACGCACGTCAGCTCCACCATCTCTTCGCACTTCTCATCGTCACACGGACCGTTGTGACATTTCTTCGGACACAAATGACCGCAGGGCAGGGGCTTAGCGCAGAGCTTGCCGCAAGTGGGGAACGGGTCGACGCACGACTCTCTCGGCTTCGCACCAGGGACGGCGGACGTCTTTCCACAGGCGCAGCGCGTCGCTCCGATGATCTTGGGGTCGTAGGGGCAGCTCGGACACGGCCCAGCATGGCACGGCAGAGTACAATGGTGGTGGTTGCAAGACAGGAGCTTACCACACGTGTCACCACAAGTCCACGACCCTTGCGACAACTGGGCACACTGCAACTCCTCCGCCCGATGCTTCCCACAGTAGCAGGACACGTCCTTAAGAGTAACCTCGCACTCCCCGCAGCCCCCAGCGTGACAGATCTTCGGACAAGTATGAACCCCACAGGGCATCCTCTTCCCACACACATTCCCACAGCTCCACCCCTCAATATTCTCATGGCATCGGACGCCCTCCTTCACCTCCTTGCCGCAATGGCACGCTATCGCCCCGATGACCTCCTCGCACGGCGGACACGGTCCTGGATGGCACATGAACCGACACGGGGTGCCCACACGCCCTCTTCCGCTGGCACTGCTGTCCGCAACTGTGCGAGTCCATCATGGCCACTCCACCTTCACAGTAACAGCTGATAGGCCGCGCGTCCGTGTGCTCTTTTTGGCACCCCAGGGCAGCGGAAAGTGGCGAACTCGTTGTGTGCCGAGGCAGCCCACAGCTCGATGCACTTAGCGTGGAAGATAGCCCAGCACCCATCACGACACTGCCAAATCTTCGCTCTCCTCCCAACCTTGTTCATGCATATCATACACTCGTAATGGCCCTTCCCTTCCAGCTGCTGCAAGAGAGTGTCCACCAGCTCGCTGCCTGTGGGGTTGAAACTGACGTTACGCCGACGACCCTTTGAATCGATTCTTCCGTGCCCACTCGACGTGTCCCTTCCCACTGCCACCAGCAGCTGCTGCATTACCGCCTCCCTTAGTAACAGCATTGTCCTCCGTCCCATCAGGAGTGGCATCAACCGGAGATTCGGAAGCATCGACTTTCTTATTCCTCCGACGTCCTCGGGAATTCTTCTTTTCCTCCGTACCCTTCTCCTCTGGTGAAGAACTCCGCGTACCATCTTTTACCCGATTCCTGGCGCCTTTGCCCTTACCCCAATACCCTCGTCTCCCTTTGCTCTGAACATCGTCATTAACAGGGGTCGTAGCATCATCACCAGCCTGCGAATCATTCTGAGAAACCTGAATCGCTTCGCTCCGCCGACCCTTGCCTTTACCGCCGCCCCAATATGCTCTCCGGCGGTGACCACCAGCGTTGCCTGGGCTGTTCGCCTGAGGATCCGACGGCGCTACGCTGACTGCCGCCGATGATTCAACGGGTGCTGACATTTAGACGGAAAAAACGACAGCTATCAAAACAAAGAGGATCTTGAGGTTGACTACGGCAAGATACAAAATAGGTCAACCCAATACTTTCCAATGCAGGAGCTACGTATACAACAGGCAAAGGAACAGTGCTTGGTAATGACCAGTATTGAGAGGTCAGCTCAGTGGACACCATTAGTGGCCGCGGCCAGCTTAGCCAGGACGCTCTGTACGTTAGTGGCGATGTCCTCTATAGACACGCTCTGCAACTCCAGCACCTTGTCATCTCCAAAGTGCTCTCGGCAGTCGTCAAGAATCTGCACAAATGATGGTCCAACCAGGGATTGAACGGAGGGCCCGCGTGTAAATCGAACACAGTCCCCGTAAGGCCATACCGTCTGAAAAATCTCGCATTCCACGTTCTCCTTTATCTTGGCCTCCGTGTAATGACGCTGCTCCAACCGCGACCAGAGAGCATCAGTAGAGCACCGTAAGACTACTACCAAATCAAACCTAACCAGACAGCAAAAGTGCCCTCCTCAAATCAGGGTCTGAGCTGCATTGCATCTCCGCTTTACGCCTCTGAAGAATTAATCTCGCGAACGAGTCCACGTGGAATCAACTTCGCCCGTCCTATCGATAGCTAGTGACGGCCGAAAATGAACCCAAATTTGGAGACAAATTTAAAACCGATTCTGACACAAGAGGGAACGCAAAGCCCCCCAGCCAGCTTGAAAGCTGCTGCCGCTCTCTTCCCGAAGCCTCAGGGTCTATTACCAGTCCGGAGGGAGAAAATCGGGGGAGTGAAAGTCTACGACGACATTCTCCTTGCCGAATACACCGAGGTTCTCCAGATGCTGCTCAACAGCTTCCTCGTCGAATATGCTGCAGTTATGGTCATCATCCCATTCGCTGTAGAGATGCTCAGCGGCAACTGAGGAACGCATCTTAGGTTGAACCAAGTATGATTCAGAATAGGTTCACTACTGATCTTGCCGAGCTCCATCACACGACATGACCCCATTGCTGATCCGAGCTCTCTGGAGAATGTGGACTTGCCAACCCCGGGCGTGCCGGCCACTAGTACAGAGTACGGCATAGCAGCTGGTAGTAAGCAGAATATACTGAGGAAAACTCTCCCATGCATGCAGCCAATACCAACACATTCGCAACTCGTCGATGAGAATGATGATAGACTCTAAACCCAACACGCTCCGTGCGACGTTAAAAGGTTCGCAATGGTAACAGGAAACGATGCACTCTAGAGCTCAGCCATCTGCAACACTTAGTAGCCGAGAGTCACCTGCAATAACCATCTTCCCAAATCACACCAACAAGGTCCCCGGTTCGACCCCTTCACCTGTTGTTTGGCTATTGCCACAGGATCCGTCTGTGTTCCAATAGGTGCTGTGAACTGCTTCGGTATCCACAAAGCTACAGCCGCAGCAGCCGAAGCTATCAGAGATCTCGTTGGTGAGAATTTGACACATCTCGGGTATCCAGAGTGGCCCTTGAGGATGCCGACAGGCTTCGGCTCGCACGCCTGTACATTGGCCGGGTCCTCGCTCATCGCCTGCTCCTGTGCTCCCTTGCTCAGTATCGGCCATACATAAATACTCCCTCCTGGCACTCCGCAAAGGACGTATCTAAATGGATATGCCTAGAGACAACCTGAGGATACGCGGTAGCGCATACCGAGCATCCGGGGAGAACGTGGGCCTGAGGCCATCCCGCTCCGGAAGGCTCTTGAAAGTCTGCGAGCCCGACTGCAGATGAGCATCGTCGAATTTATAGGTCGCCCTCAACCGTCCCGAGAAGGAGTCAATAGCAAACAAGTCCCCAGCTGCTGTAGAGCATAGAAGGTACCTGTACGGGTAAAATTCAGGGAAAAAATTCACAGCGGAGCGATGCAGTAATCACATTACTACTTTCCACAAGGTGAGAAAAGCATTGACCTCAGGGGAGATCCTTGAGTGAAGGGCGACAAGTCGAATGCTTCAAACTCTCCCTGAGCAAACAGTAGAACTCTCATACACCCCTACGAGGTTAACAGCAGCCTCCCACCAAAGCAAGCTGAATACCAACGGCAATAGCAAATACACAAAACCAGCCAAAGTCCCGGTTGGAGTAAAACTCGATGCTTATTCCGTGCTAGTCGCCCCAGGTACAGCAGAGCGTTGAAAGTGGCATAGCTCTCGAAGATGTGCCCTACAACAAACCCGCCCATACTACCCGTTCGAACTGACGGTTATCGAACATATGCACTTTAGCGATTGGCTTCTTGCCATCTCCTGTCGGCGTAGAGCTGGAGACCGCGAAGACCAGGCCTTGGGTGTCATAAGTTGCACATGGGCCACCCAGGCTACCCGTTGAGCTACCTGAGAATCGCCAACGCACCTTCGTAACCTAGTCGGATAAAATACAGAAAACGAGAGGCGGCTGGTGGCCTTTTCCCCTTCTTGATCGTCATTCTCAATTGAACGTGTGGCGAAGAGTAAACGAGCGACAATGGATAGTTGACGGTGCGACACTACCAACTTTTACTAGTCTGAACCACAATGTGCGTCCGAAAGCTCATAACCAAGCAGCACTGTCCCTCTCCCCCTACTACCCTTTCGCAACTTGCTCCTGACTATACACTCGGGCAACCGGGCGTTCTTTCCTCAAGTCCCACATAAGGCAGGTGGAATCACCACCACTAGCCGTACTCAGCGACGTCGATAAGAACTGATCCTCATACCTTGCAGGAGCAACGCAATCGACTGACGTAGAGGTGACCCCTCTAGTCTTACGGATGGACCTTCAGTGATGACACTGGCCCCGTGTGACCCTTGAAGTAGCGCAGGAACTTGTTTTCGTAGAGATCCCAATATCTCAGCGAGTCTGCCAAGAGAAGCAAGGAGGGTTCGCTCGACTACGAGCTGCTACACGGAAGTCACGATATACCGATAACATAACCGCCTTCATGTTAGCTCTACTGAGCAAAATTTGGTAACCGAATCATCTATTTCACGGGATGACAGATCAAGCGTACTGCTGTTGTGGAGAGGAAGTCCACCATAATTCTCAGATTAGACCCCAGTGCGCGAAAACTTATCGGTGAGTTTAATACTTCCAGCCAGTCGAAGGAAGGGGAAATGACAGAACTATTGAACAGCCGAACGCGTAGACCAGGACAAGACGGGAGGAACTTTGCGACAGGTTGACGAAGTAACTGCTCATGTGCACATACTCCACGGCCACATTCACAGCTGGCCACATCGAAAAGACTGTTATTGACCAGTTCAATTCGCCCCGCGGCGAACCACAGCTCCCCATTTCCACCCGACCAATATTACGATCAAAGTCCACTCGACTGGAGCAGAGGGCCGAGTTAGTTCCACTATGGACGAACTGGATGTTATCACAACCGTATTTACGGGAGTACAGCAGCTTATGGCGAGACCCTGAACAAGGCCAGTAGGGACGACAAGCGAGAGACTTCTAGTACCTTTCTCAGTATCATAGATGCTAACGCTTTCATCGTCACTGCTCGCTATAAGATACCTCCCATCAGAGGTGAAATCAATGCTGTTAACCTGAGACCACTAATAAGGGTCAAATCAATCCTTCCCGTACCACCCTTTTCGTAGCGTCCTTAAAAACCTTCCCTACGGCCATATTGGAGAGGATGTCGTCTGTAAGGCCGATTGGGGCAGGCGCTGCTGCCGCGGCGGCGGCAGTAGCAGCGGATTTACTACCACTACCACCGGCCTTCGACCCCTTATACATGGGCTCAAAACAACTGCATCGACAACCTTTCGGTGCTACTGACTTTGAACAACCGGTCGGAGCCTCTTCCGAAGCGCAGCCACACACTATATGCTTTCCGACAGAAACCTACTGTAGGGACTAGGATAGTGAGCAGCACGAAACGACTCGAAATCAGCCATTGGCTCCCAGTCATCCCGCTCTATCCGACGGAACAAACTATTTAACAAATTTTAAAAGTGATGCAAGATCGTGGGGGGACTCGTTCCACCACCCTCAGGATAAGTCGATCTGGGCACTCTCGCAGAGAGAGTGTTAAACCCGGCAATGAGACGTTGAGTTGCGCCCTCGAGCTGCTGATTGCTGAGCTGGAACCCAACAGTCAACGACTATAACACGCTTCAACGAACATGCAGTACACCAAAAGAACATGTGCCACCGACATGGTCTCATCACGGTTGCTCTTGCCTAGGACAATACGGTGATGGCATAGCGACGCAACCCCTTCTCTAAGTTCCTTCTAAGATGACAAGCTACTTACCGTACTTCTCTCAAGGCGTTCGACTATATTCCATCGCAATCTTCGTTGGACCGAGCTGGAGCTGCCAGACCGAGTCCAAGACACAAAGACCAATATCTCGGATGCTCAACACCGAGAGACCGAACACTAGCGACGCTGCTACGACAGAATCTTCCAGACCATTTTTCGTCGTCCTCGTCTGCTATCAACCTCCAACACTCGTCGCCGGCGCTGTACAGCAATGGGAGAGACGGGAGCGAGAGAGTTGCGCTTCTAAAAGGCGGTATGTCGTCAGTATAGGTGATGTAGGGGACGGCAATGATAGGATCTATCCGCTGCTCGGAAATCACATACAAAGTCAGCTGTCCTCGTAGCCTGTCCGAAGCCGTTCTGATGATCTCGAATGACAGACCGTCAAGCTCCTTTATATCGTGTTCATTCACGAGCATGCCAGCCTTCGGTAGAAACAGTCGGCTCAGGCCGGAAGTCTCCTGAGTGGGAGTCTCTGCCCACGAGTATGCCATCGCCGGGTCGAAAGAAGCGGAAGAAGCCCCCGCATCGCTCATCAAGCGACTTGGCTGAGCTTCGTACTCGAGAGGGACCGGGTACAAAAGCTCCACACTGTTCTTTCGGATGTCTCCTGCTCGACCCATGTACGCTACCCACCTCTTCCCGACCTTACAAATGGTAATTCTCTTTTTGATATCCATTCTCTTCACGGTGGGTATGCCGAGGTCGCCATACATGAACATCAATGCATGAACCAGCTTGTTCTTCTCGTCCTCGGTAGCTGGCATGAAGGTGACGCACTCCCGCGAGCTTATGGATCGGGGCCGGAAATATTGATAAGACCAAGTAGTGCTTCTCACAGTGCAGTAATCGGTCATCGTCATTACGACGTCGTAGTGGGGGAACGACCCAGACATTTTCAGCCTGACTTCGCTGTTGCTCCCTGCCTCACTTTCCCGTGCCTGTAAAATGAGGGTTCTCAGTTCACCTAAACCCACGACTGGATCTCGGTTTTTGTAGATCCCCTGTTGGGAGTTTAAGAGGCCCTCCGGTCGCTGGTGGAGTCACCAGAAAGAAAAGGAGAGATTCGAGGACACGCATAGATACGGAAAACAACGGCCGTGGTCGAGAATGGTGAGTAAAGCTACCAGAATAGACTACTGTACTGTCCAGAAGGATGGACGGCCAAGCCCGAAACGTACCACCCTCAGACGGGAAAATACCAACTCAGATTGAAGACCACTCGGATAGATTCGGAGAGCGATTCGGGACCACTAAAAGTTTCACTTTCTAATCCGGTAATTGAGGAATAATAAGAACTCGCAAGTGTTGCAAGATTGTAATGAACCCATGCCCCCCGCTTTCGGAGGCTACGGTGCGTTGCAGTGGCAGCATGTCAGTCTCGGGTCGAAGGAAGCGCTTATTCGACATTATTCTATACCCTGAAAACTCTCTCTCGCTGGACAAGCAGCCCGCCGCCTCGAAAAGAGACGCTCAGTCTCGATTAGTGATCAGTGTTGAATGGAGGCTTTGATAGCGTTGAAAGGCTCATTCCAATGTCACAGGGAGATTCAGAAGTGGACCTGGTGCCGATTTCTTTGGCTGTTGTAAATAGCCAGCTCGCCAGAATGGAGGTGAAGGACAAACTCTTGAGAGGAGCTCAGTAAGCGCGACCCTTCCCTCGCCGTCTCAAGCTCGTGACTTTTTTTACGTAGGTATTTCGCCCGTATGTGTGGTGGTCTGCTGCTGGAGTCTAGCGACCCATCCAGTAAGGAGATCTACCGACAAGTCAAGTTGGTCCAGGGCTTGCTCGGCGACAGCAGGCGGACCTTCAGGTGACCATCGTGGATCAATTCTACACTACACCGGTCTTGGTTTCAGGTGGTTCAAGGAACTCGCCGTTATTCCCACTATTCCCAGTGAGTTGAAGAAGAAGTCCGAGCTTGATAGAAGTCTCGGTGTCGCAAGCAAGAGTCTGCTGGTGGCCTTCCTCCTCACCGACCGTGTTCTATGGCTTCAGAAGCTCGGCCTAGTAAGTCTCTATGTCGTTCATTCTGTTGATAAACTTAACAGATCCGACGTGACAGCAAGCCTGTGGACACTCTCAAGCTCTGTATGAAGTTCTTCACTTTGATGCACCTCGCCAACTTCGCCATAGCGTATAAGAAGTATCGCGAACAGGTGAGGGTTCAATGAACTCTCACGGTGATTCGTTGGTGAGTCGTCGTCTACATTAGGTTTCGCTGCAAGGGCAGCCTGGCCACAACCCTTCCGTTGAGTCGGCTCAACTGCAATTGGCGGTGAAGAGCCTCTTGCTCGTCGTTCAGGGGCTACACAATAGCGGTAAGAGATGGTCCGACGATAGCACTGCACCTGCCTCTGCAGGTTGGTTCGAGACTCATGATTCATTCGTGGGAGCCTTGGGTGTTGTTACCTGTGGCATGGACATGTAGGAGACTTCTCGCTTGTCTGAAACTCGCATCGGCTTTCAAGGTACGCTCTGTGGCCTCGTCAGTCCGCTAAACGGGCATGATACTGAGGGCGGTGAATCACGCGTTGCTCCTGAGCGATGCCTTTTCTATTTTTTGTTATCAATCCTCATGTGATTTGCTCGTAGTCGGGTTGAGTTATCCTAGTAACAACCCTATGCTACGTGACTAGTTCTTCGCCTCTCAAACCGTGGAGTGGCTGAGTGGAGTATCCGCGTCTCACCCGCACGGTGCTTGAAGCTAGCGGCGTCATCAGACGACATCATGACGCTTGAAGAGCGCAATCCGAAAGTCTCAGTATAGTGCGACAGTATGAACTTCCTACTAGGGTTTCCACTAGAAACCGGTTGCGCCGTTCACCCGGTCGGCATGTGCTGCCTACATTCAGAAAGATTTTATTCTTATGCGGAGTCAATCGACAGTTGGTAGCATCTAGCCGGTACACCTCTAGTCCATCAAGAACCTGGTCTGATTACCTCATCGGAACTAAACAATCGTCGAGGATCACAAACATCATTATGCAACAGCCGTAACAAGCGGTACATGCGAGAGGCTGATGCCTGGTAACGGGTTCCTTTTAACACCTAAGACGATGATACAGCTATGGAGCTTGAAATCTCCTAGTAGGTGGCCCTTCGTCGTGTTGTGACAATGAGCGCTTCCTCTTGGCCGGAGAGGCTCTCTCATACATCATGACAGTACTGGTTGAGCCGAGCTTAAGTTGCCAATTCCAGTTCACAAAACAGAGGCGGATATCCTCCGGCTCCCATATCCCTCGAAGCCCAACACTAGCACAGCGGCTATGACGAAGTCTCGGATACTCTTGTCATCATCATCCGTTCCCTTCAACCTCCAACAATCATTAACGCCGTACAACAGGGGGAGAGGCGGGAGTTCGGAGGGTTGCACTGTAGAATGGCGGTATGTCGTCATTGTAGGTAATATGAGGTCCCGTGATGATTCGCTCTATCGGCTCCTCAGAGACACTGTTAATCACCAGCTTCCCTTGCAACCCGTCTGACGTCCCGGTGATGTCCAATAATATACCATCGAATGCACTCGTGTCAAACTTATTCACCAACTTGCCGGTTCTTGGCAGTATGATCCGCGTCAACACTGGGTCCCTTCTAAAGAGAACTGATGACTGCGCAGCCGCAACAGCGGTGTCGTTGAGCAAGGCAGGTCGGAACATCGGGTCAACCTCCCTTGACGAGTTGAGACGTTTGAGTGGGACCGGGTGGACAAGCCTTGTCTTCCCCTTACACCCCTCGCCACCTTTTTCTCTGCCCATGTACACAGTCCAATCCTGCCCTACATTGCATATAGTGATTCTTTTAGCAGATAGCATCCCGCTCACGACGGGCATTCTGAGTGCCTGGTAGATCACTGTAATGGCATTGGAGAGCCTGTTAGCTTGGCTCCCGCTAGTTGGACGGAACGTCAGACACCTTCCACGGCTTATAGAATCCCGATTAGAAGACTCCCAATCTGTGCTAGCTGTCTTGACCCCGCGCAATAATCGATCATCGACAACAAGAGATCGTAGTCATCTAAGGACCCTGATACCCTCAGCTTGACTTCGCTGTGCTCCCCCAGTTCGTCGTCCCTCGCATGGAGTTGGATGCCTTTCAAACGTCCTATACCTTCAATCGGCCCTTGGTTCGTATATATCCCAGCCGGGAGCTTGAGAGGAAGTCCGCCGCCTGAAATGACGACGAAGGCGACAAGGAAGAACAAGACAGGGAACGACATTGTTGGAGGTTTGTAGATGATGGAAAGTTTTCCTTGGAAACCATGCATTACGCAGCTCGAAGAACAGTTCAAGCGCCCGCCCTGGTGACAACCCTGCAAATCCTGCAGTTGATCCTAGCAGTCTACTCGTCGAAATTCGGTCCTCAGGATGCCTGAGGAATCCACAGTGGCTGTGTGACGCACTGTTATGTTAGGCCATGTGGCACCACTGATTCTCTCATTCGATAATATGTTGTTGCTGCAGTGTACGGCCTGATCCATCCCGGGTGATCGGCTATGACCACACCCAGAGCTCCTCTTAGATTCATTTGCTCCGTCCACGCGACATACGGTGTCTAACTGTGACGTAAGCACAGTCTGTCCCGTTTACTGTACGCGTGCGTTCATCGCACTTTTTCGGCGAACTTAGGGACCATAATCCTACGTGATATCGTGGAGCCTTACACTTCCCATCTCTTGATACCCAACTCGCACAATCTCACAAGCGGTTCCTGCTTCACGTCTGTTAGCCCGCAAGCGTCCACTCCCCGACAGACGTTGGCGCCGAGAATCAGCCAGATGGTCCAGCGGTAGAGCGCCCACTCATCAGCCGACAGGTCTTGGGTTCGATCCGCGGGCACGGTATGTCATGGATGTCGAGGAGATTTTTTTCACTCGCCACGAACTGCTTCGCGTCATAAAATAGTCGCTCAGAATACGATTTTGTCATACCAAAATTTTGTATTCTGGCATGTGTTTCAGAAGACCTCCCGAAATCCACTGAATACGGCTGAAGTCCATTTTGGAACACTTTCCAGAATGTACTTTAAGGTCTGCTCTCTGATCGAGATTGTGGTCTTTTGCGAGTGTATTCAGAAAAAGATTTTTTTCTGAACTCCCGGTTTAATCCTTCGTTCTGAAGACATCGTCAAGCGGTTACCTATTCTTCTGGGTAACACCTGACCGGGTGAGAGCTTCAGATGCAGAGGTCCTCTGGGGCGCATAAACCTTTGCCCGGGCTTTTTGGAACTGTTCTATAATTCATGCAGCATGAATCGTTAATGATACGTTATGCGACATAGCAAAGCAGTAAATGATGATGCTGTTGTAACTGGTAACATAATCACCACCCTGCATGGCGCTACGTTTATTGCGTCTTCAAGGAAGGGCTTGGTGACTCATTCGGTGTTGGACCGACGAATGATGGGAGGGGCAGCAAGTCACTTCGAGAAGTCGCTATCGTCTACCCTGCTTATCGCTAGCTTATCGCTTTAATGTGGCCGCAGCCTCCACCGTCAGGAAGAGACGGAGGCCCGCCCTACCACCGTGGTGGAGGGGGCCGTGGCCTCCCACAGGGAGAGGACCCGGGAGCTTTGAACCAGTTCCGTAACATGCAACAGGCTCCCCAGCCGCCCCCACCAGCTGCCTTTGCGGCTATGATGGCCCTTGGCAAGGGGTTCTTCGGGAAGGGGAAGGGATGGCCCGGGAAGGGTAATATGCGATGGTGTTCATTAACAACACTACCGTAACGAGCGCCGTCTTGGGATTGGCGGTATAATCTCCTTTATGTCGCTAATAGAGCTGCATGTCATTCGAGGGCTTGCTATTTCAGGCAAAGGGTTCGGCAAGGGCTTCCCACCCCCACCCTCCAGCCAGTCCCAGCAGCAGCAGCACTCTGGGAATCGGGAGTCGAAGCCTCACATGGGAGGGGACCATGGGCCTCCGAACCATCACTCCAACTCTGGGCCATACGATAGGCCTCAACAGCAACAACAACCCGACCCCAACGCCAGCGTCTTTCACTATCAGAACAAGGGAGGAGGGCTCACACTATGACAAGCACATGGGGGGCCCTAATAAGATGACCCAACCACACGTTCTCCAGGTATGCTTCCGAAGGCTTCGACTCCTACGTCGTACTCTCCCGTTGTAGGCCAACCTGCAGCATCAGGCAGCCACTACTGGCGGGTATGGCGGAGAGGGCGGCACCATCAGCGGCCCTACGCATGTCGGCTCGTCCATTCAGCAGGAGAACCTGCAGATGATCGGTCTGCAGCGAACCAAAGAGCTGCGACCAGGAACGGAACTCCGACTGGTAGTACGGTGCAGACGTGAACATTCGATATAGGAGAGGAGAAGCTGAGAGCATTGCTCGCAGGTGCTCGCCCCTCTACCGAGTACGGACCCCGGCGCCACGAAGGAGGGAGCAGTCATGCTGAAGGCCCATTCAAAGGTTCCAGACACCTTCGCTAGTGCGGAGATATTCGGAAAGGAACTCGTCTTGGGCAACGAGTATATAATCAGACGTAATGCGGTTGGGGTAGCGTGATAGGGGTCGCCCTGAACTTCTCAACGGTTACGGCCCTCAATGCTGGAATGAGATGAATGGCGCGTGAGTGTATCCAAATCCGGGGCGTTTGGGACATGAGATGGCGAGTGATAGTCGCAATGGATAAGGACAAGTTTTCCGGTCCTGCCTCCCGATTGCTCCGATAATTGTAGCTTGCCTCGACCATGCTCGACCACGTGTCGTTCTCATCGTATCTTCCTTTCCTTTCAGCGGGGTCCCAGCTGGCGGTATACACTTGGCATGGGTGTTGTGTAGAGCTGCGTGGTTCGACGGTTCAAGAGTATGATGCCACGAACGCCACCATGCCACATTACTTCAGCGTTGCATCTATCATAGAACAGAGACGGAAGCGCGCTACTGAGCTCGGCACTGCCATGTGCCCTCCCCCTAGGGTACTGGTATGCGGCTCCTCGGCAAGCGGTAAATCAACCCTGGCCTACATGCTGGCCAACTTCGCCCTGCGAAAGCACCGAAGGCCGATTTTCGTGGAGTTGGACCCACGGTGCACTGGCAGTTTCAGAGAACTACCTCATCTACCGGGCACCATCAACGCCACTATTCTCGACAGCAGTTGCTATGAGTTCGATCGCGAACCAACGGCCACCTACAAGATCAGTCAGCCGCCGAAGGATTTGAATTCCTTCGAGGCAGTTCAGGCCGGCGGGACCATGGATCAGCTGTCGAATCGGCTGGGGAGAAGTCTATGGTACGGGCAACTCGCGTAAAGCATTTCGCCCGAACTCTGTTGCAGGTACTTCTACGGTTATAAGCATTGGACGGACAATCCCCAAGTGTATACATGGTGGTGTAAGGTGTTGGCGGAGACGGTCAAGTCCCGTCTGAAGCACGCGGCAGTTCAGCCCAGTACTGGATCAGGAATTGAGAAGATGAGCGGTGGACCAAAGTAGGAGGGCGGCATCGATCTGAGCGTCTCCTGCAGTTGAATTCCAACTTGCCGCTCGGTTGTTAGGAACATCGCTCGGTCTGGTTTGATAATAAATGCGCCGGCCGAGCCCTCGACGGAGCTCCTGAAAGACTTTGATATCGGCCTTCGAGGTTGATATCGTTCTAGTGTTGGACGATAACGAGTTGTATCAGGACCTGGCCTCCCACTACGGTGATGATGCTGCAGGTAGTCAGAAAATTCTCGTCGGAAAAAATTGAAATTCCTGGGCTGATCTCAGGCGACGCTGCTCGATTGAGGTCGGACTCGTCGAAATTAGCGAACGACCCCGTGGCTGATATGATCTACCTTGATGGGTTGGAGGCCCCCGAGGAGGAGACCAGTAAGGAGCCCAAAGTTGAGGTGGTCTCCTTGC
Source organism: Perkinsus olseni (assembly GCA_013115135.1). NCBI lineage: Eukaryota > Perkinsozoa > Perkinsida > Perkinsidae > Perkinsus > Perkinsus olseni. The sequence continues at coordinate 58,947 of JABANP010000237.1, read as the reverse complement.
CTAAGTCCGGTGGTGTGGTACCGACTGATGCCGCCAGAATGCAGTGGTTGAACACTAATAGGGTCAGTGGACGGCGGTAGTGCATGTCGGGAGATTAACGCTTCGTCATCAGGTGCGTGATTATTTCTTCGGAGCTTTGCGTGAACTCAACCCCCACAACGTCACTGTGCCTCTAAGAAGCGTGACCCTGTGTAAGCTGACCCAGTCGACCCCACCGACCGTTGAAGTATGGAAGGGCGACCCTGCTGAATTGAAGGACTCGTTGTTGGCCGTCATAGTCGCACCGAAACTAGAAGACGTAAGATGGGCTGTGCTTCCGTTCTGGAAACGGAAGCTCGTATCATCCTTAGTATTATCATCCATTCGGGTACGGCCATAGTTCCGTTTCCTTTAGGTATTCATAGGCAATATGGCTGGGCTTGTGTGGGTACGATCGGTGACCTACGGTGACGCTGGCTTGATGCTTGGCGGAGGAGATAAGAATTCTTCCAGCAATGCTGTGTTGCAGCTGTTGTGTCCAGCCCCGGGGCCGCTCATTTCGAACTACTTGCTCGTTGGTGACATCAATGGGCTTAAGTACTTCGAAGGGACGTGATCCCTCGGTAAACGTATCTCTTTTTGTGTACCATAACGTTTCGTTAGCGAGGGAGTGTTGTGTACCATCATATAAGAGGGACTGTGAGTTCATGCACCTACTTAGTCGAGTTCTCTAGTCCGCGTAACACTAGCCATTGATAACGGCTCTAGTGCGATGACCACTCTGACTGGGGAAATTGACGATATTGCCGCGGTGGCTGCGACGTTCATCACTCTCTGGAGTCTAATAGAATCTGGCAGTTATTCATGCGGGTTGAACACGGTATACCGTCCGATGGTGTGATACGTCTTGAACTAGGCCGTACCAGGAGTGGACCGAAAGCACTCGAACGCAAAAGAATAAACATTGGGACACATACGAGCACCGTCCAGCACGAAAGAGTACATCACATGAGAGCAGCATCAGAGGCAGACAGCGACATTCCAGTCGCCTCGCAGAACTCCGCTAGAGTCTTTCTATATTCTTCATCAATCACCGAGTCTTCTTGCTGTACAATCTCCTCGTCTCCAGCCGCTAGAGTCTGCAGAGAAGCACCCGAGGCAACAGCAGCTCTGAAGCAAGGAAAGAGATTACTTTTTCGGTCTGTTGCTTCAGCGCCTCGAGTGTGGTGCTCCGAGCGGGCTCTCCCTCGATTCTATGATATTCGCGATCGAGGACTTGCCGAATGATCTACAGAGAGTCTCCCAAGCACCACCACTTCCTGGACGAGTCGGCCTCCACGCATTCGAAAGTGCGCACCTCGTCTTCCCTTTCGGGGCCACAGATGAGATTAACAGGTAACTTCAGAATGTGGAGATGGCCGTGGTCGTCTCCCACAGCCAGGAGGGACTTCCCCTGAAGCCAGACAAGTCTTAGGACTCACGAGCCGGCAAGTTGTGATGAACCATCACCGCATCATCTTCTGGACAAATGTCATGGTCGTGAGAGCAGCCGCAGTGACCGGGTGGGACATCAGAGGCTGGTGGCTCTGGTCAGTGAAGTCCCACACGTCCATACCGCCGTCGACTCTGCCCAGATAAAGCACCTGCACATCGGGGATGTCGCGGCCCGCACCGCTCGGCCGAGACGCGCAGGTCGGTAAGCTAAGTGTGCGTCCATCGTACTGACTGCCGCAATAGAGTACAGGCAGCGTCCTATGGCGTCTCAGTTGACAGTAAAATCAGCGACTCTGAGCTGGCATTCAGAACTCCTCTAGTTGATGACGCGAGACGTCACAGGGAACAGAGGCTCCCCCACTGGTCGACCCAGTTCACCGGGAACAGCATGGTCTTCATTCGGGTAACACACTACGAAATCTCTCACAGCAAGACTGAAATCTTCCTCTGCGCAGCAAGTCCACAGGGAGAGGCCGAAACCGCGCGAGCTGAGCCAGTTTCGCCATGACCGGCGAGTCTCACCGCGGGCCGTGATGGCGAGCAAGCTCCGCATGCAAAATAGCTGTTTGGTGCTGTGCTGCGGAAGAGAGGCTCGTGAATTTGAGCGGGCATGAACTTGTCGGGTCTCGGGGAGTCAACCTCATCTTCCTCATCGTCCGGGTCTGCGGTGTCTGGTCGGGCCAGAGAAGGAGCTGCTCCTCCAATGTACCAGAGAGCGAACTCCCAGTCCGATACGACTAGCATGAGGTCCTGAAAGAATCGGCGAGTGCACGCCTTTTTGTTCCGCTTTCACCCATCCATGTTGTCTGACTGAGTGCCCAGTTCATGCAGAGCGATTCAGTTCCCCGGGCCGAGCTAGTACACCGAGGGCCGAGCAAGATGGTCGGGCTTTCCGCTCGAAGATTCTCTCACACTTACACGTCACTCCGTCGTAGGGAGCCACAGAGACGCCTTAACGAAGTTATCGATGAGAATATGCTTTCATGAGCACATGCGAGAAGCCTTGAGAAATACATGAGTTCCCTTCCGCGTGAGTTGAACATGATCGCCGGCGACGAGTCGCCACTCAGCACCCCGACGGTCGAACAGGCAATGACTTCCTCACGGATGGACTCACCCTGATCCTATCGGAATCACTCAGCTGCAGGAGAGGACGGAATGTCTTATTCGCATCGCACAGAGACTTCACGAACCTGTTTACCAACACTGGATCGGGAGCCACCTTCAAGACGCCGATCGTCACTCGGGCTTCTTATCGCCGCTGGCTTTAGCGGCCCAGTCCCCGTAAATGAGTTCTCCCTCCTCTGTCGTGGCGAAGAAGTTACTCAGAGAAACCGACTCGTGGTCCTATCAGAACGGGGTCAGACCTTCGCCTTCGTCGCCCCTGCGCCCACCTCTTGAGGCTTGTGGGTGAGGTTCATCGAAACGAGTGGTAGTATGTGGGTACAGCCCATCTCCGTACCAGAGTCCTGTCTCTGCAACTGGATACTATGGATGGGTCGCCAGGTGAAATCATGTTCTCCTGCCCACGACGCGTCCTCCATGACCAGATATCAAAGGCTTCCTCACCCCTCACGACGGCATCCCTCGCGCTTTGGAAGTCCCACAGAAGAACTTGGCCGTCTCCTGCGATGGTCACGAAGAATTTTGCCTTCTCAGAAGCGTCATCTGACATGACGATACTTTCAATGCGTTCAGTCGTCTCACCATCGTCGTCCAATTTCTTCTCTCTTCGGTCCACACACTTTCCCTTCCGTTCCACATCGACCCAGTGAGGCAACCAAGCAATGGATCGACAGGCTCGCTTGTGCGAGTCGTCTATAGTGGAGACCAGCCTGACAGGCATCACAAGTGTGCACGGGCAATCATTCAACACCCGTTTACGACGGTTATTGAGAAAGTCGCGGAGCGAAGCTCGTCATGAGCTACTAGAATACAGAGCCAAAAATCCGTCAGCGTATTTCCAAAATGAAGGCAATTTTGTGGTACTAACTACCAGATATTATTTCGCGTGCACGTACCACACCATACGGAAACAACATCCGATGGTGGGGTATAGCACCGTTAACGGCCCGGATGTGGCTGGCAGTTAGAATGCGTCAGCCATGGTTTTATTCACGTGCCGTGAACTGAAAGGGCAGTCTTACTTGTGCTTTATTTGCAGTACTGATCTAGTCTTCGTCCCCGTGGACTTCTTTTTCTTCTCTGACTTCCCCCCTTCTTCTTTGCTGCCGTCCTTGTCGCGCTTCTTTCGAGCTACCTTTCCTCGCTTGGCAGCAGAGAGGCCCAACTCCTGATCTGTTACTCGCCAAAGCACCATCTGAACGAGGACGGCAAACCTAAGCGGCACGCACGGTCTTTCCCGATGAGCTATCACCTGGCCGGTGATGAGGGCGCCGACGACGAAGCGACGGTCTGTAGGGCAGAAGGAAAAGGTTACCACTTCGTTGGGCGAGAGCAGGGCGGCGTGAGGGGCCAAGGGGTCGTGGAATGACCAGAGTAGGACGCATGACGGCCGGGGCTGCGGGAAGAAGCCATACCTCAAGGCCGAACCGATCTCAAGGCGGCTATACAGCGCTCTAGGGATCCGAGAGTTCAATCATCCGAACCATATTTCGATGCACAAGGTAGGCGCAGTCCAGCACTTGCTCAGGCTACTAGAGTGTCAATCCTCAAGATAGAGAAGGACCTCTACACAAGGGACGGCTAGACACGGTAAAGCGGCGCCACTGGACTGCCACGCCTGTGCGCCTCGTTGAAGGGAGGCAGCGACAGATACGACTCACCTTCCCGATAGTGTCTAGCCTTTGACCGTAGGTGAGGTTCTCCAAGTAGGAAGCTGCGATGACATCGGGCTCCCCCGGTACCCAGTGGATGCTCTCGACTCTCTTGTTCTTGGTGTAGGCTACGTCATGGAAGTTGCGGCACTGACCACCATGAGACACTCGTCTTGAGCGCCAAAGACTGCACCTCTCACCTCAGTGATGCCAGCCTCCGTTCCCGAGCCCAGACTTGCGTCCAGCATCGCCATACGAGTCTCGTCCACACCTGCCAATTTTCGTTCGGACGTTACTCAGCCAAAAGAAGCCAGCTCACCCAACTTGTCGAAGTCCCGCGCGAACACGTCTATCGTCTCGTTCTGTTGAAGGGCTTCTTCTATAGCGAAACTGATCTCCGGTTTCTCCAGGAAATCTCTCAGCGACGCTTTCAGCGAGTTCCCTGCCCCCACACTGTGTGCTTTAGTAGTCGGGCCAGAGCCTTGAGCCTCGTATTGGGAACCTGAGAACGCGACTGAAAGGCCCTGTGTGGAAGGAAGATTTTACAGGCGTTAACCGGTCCAAAGCGTAAGGTCTGAGTTCCACTGCTGATGCCGGGTGGGCAAGCCTGCATCGAGTGCTCAACGACCGTCCTCTGCACCACGGATGGTCGTAGGGACTCTCGGGCCCCATCGCCGACCACTTTCTTTGGCGTAGGTTGGGGGAATTCATGTGAGACTAGGTTGTATGTACCTTCTCCGAGAGCAGTGATGATGGATCGAGGTGCTTACCATTCCGCAGGAGCTCACCACTGGAGAAGCGGGTCGGCCCTCCAAGCTGGGAAGCTGGTTTGGTGGCGATGTACCGAGCCACCGGATGCTTCTGTGCCAGCATTGTTCCCCTGATTTCGCTATCGGTTTCATCATGGGTGGCGCTGATCCAGTGCCCAGCAGTCAGAGGGATGTCTTTGAGTATCTGGGCAGGCATGGCAAGGGATGGAACCGGACACACGGGGGTGTCCAGTCCGCACTTTCTCATGGAAAGTGAGCTCCTTCTGGGCCTTGTTGGCTCGCAACTCGGGAGGCGACCAGCAGGCCATTGATGTTAGTTCGATGAAGGCACTTCTACAAGATGCACTCTGTCAGTGAGTCGAGAACCTCGACTCAAGATCAGGTTTATAGACCTCGCATTCACAACCGGTTCTATAAATCCAACCTCATCCCTGTCGAGTCAGAAGAGGCCCTGCGGTGAAGCACTGGCGCCGTCGCCCGCCGAGAACGAACGAGGGCTCGGGTACTAGATATGTCCTCGGCTCGAACGTTCAAACTTGGCTTCTCAGTAGAACACGTGGCAAAGTCAGACGAGTTCCGGCTGATACGACGGGTACTCAGAGCAAGCAGCCATCTCGGAAACCCTTACTAACACAGAGCCACTCCGAAGGGATGACGAACAGCGCTTAACTAAGCAGACACTGCCTAGCAAGCAGCTTACAGTTAGTTGCCCGCCTAGCTAGAACGTGTCTACCGACCTTCACAGCGATCAATTGACCAACATAAGGATGAGGTTGGCCGCTACTTTCGGTGAGGACGCCGGCGGTGGCAAGTCACATCGAGCGGGGTAAGATTAGAGCGCATGACCGAAGCCAATCTTCAGCTGCATGAAAAAACGGCGATCGCGCCAAGGTATCTTTGTCGAAACCGTAGCCGTTTCGGATACTCGTTACCCCCAGTCGCACCGAAAAAACGATGAGAAGCTAACGAACAACGTGGAGTGATCCTTGGCGAGGGTACATGGAGCGCGTAGCGTTGCGCTGCTGGCGATGAGAGAGCCGGTATTACCGCTCTGGCTACCACGATATAGCCGCGCTGAGCAGCTTCCTGTACTGCTCTCTTGACTGACAGGCTCGAGCCTGTAAACTATGATAAAGACGCTACACGTGCTACGTTTTGGAAGGCAAAGTTTGAGGCTCGTGTAGAAGCTGCTGATTCACCACCAAAACCGACGAGAGGCAATACATTTATCGCCGCCGCCGCGACTCTGCTATCCCAACATTGTCATCAGTCTTGGCACCGATTGAACTAGCACAGTGCATCCCATGACCAAACGCGCCATGAGCCTCAGTATCAATGTGTTAGGCTTCATAGCCAACCACAGCGCCCTCCTCGTCGCATAGCATGATACGACAGAGGTCCAAGTGCTTGCAAAGAACGCCAGTGTCCGCTATCGTTCGGACAACCGCACGCAGCTCTTGATCTCTCCACGTCTCCTTGGCCTCTCCCAGGCGAATGTGGGCCAGCTCAGGCTCGATCGGGGCCAACACATCATTCGCGTGCAGAGCGGGGGGGACTGCCGGACTGTTCTCCGTTCGATGAAGAGTTTCCTTGAATGTTACCACGTAGTTGAGCTCGCATAATCCATTCAGCCCCAGCGTCTTGGCAGCACCAAACGAGTACTGGCTCATCTCTCGGCGAGAAGCTCAGCAGTTTGTTGAGCACGTGTCGATTGTCTGCACACCGCGGAGAGGTCAGCGAGAAATGACCATATCCCGGCCGATGAAGGTGTGATGTCCCCTAGCGCGATGGTTTCACCCTCGGTAAGTATATCCCTAAAAACTGATTATACATTATACGCAGGGCTGTCCGAACCTACGCAGGTTCAAAGCCTCCATACAACCCAATAAGAATCTCGTCTCCAGAATCAGACTCCATCCTTGAACTATCGGTGAGTGGATACGAGCAAAGTAGAAGACCGTCGAAGCAGGCTAGTGTCACAGCACACGACGGCATTAACATCTCTGAAGCATAGAAATCTGAGCCTCACAGTATACGTCTCAGGTCGATGCTCGACAGTGACCTTCACGGTAACAGCGCTACGTAGCACGATCTCGTGATGCTATGCTTTCCTTTATGTAATGGTAGGTAATAAACAAGTTAGCTGAAGATAATAACAGTAAATAGAGGAAGGTCTCATGTGCACTCAACCTTATTCGCATTGATATAAAACCGATCGCCAGCTCACATTGCGGAGCAAGCGAATAAAAGCAGAGGCATAAAAATCGTGATAATGGAGAGCTATCACACCACCAAAGCTCGATTATGATTCGAAATGAGATTAATAGAGAGAAGAGCGACTGTTGCGGAGAGCAAATATGTCAAGAATAACGGGAGAGGAGATTAGGATTCTTGACTGAACACGAGTAATAGCTCGTTGAAATCGATATCCGGACCATGGAGAATCACTTCAACGTTACAGTCGTAATGCCAGTGTACGAGATCCACTGCCCAAACTTCACCGTAGAAAGTTATCTCCGACGAGAAAGAACCAGCTCTCCCTTGCGCAGTGACGTCTGCAAAAATCTGGTTCATTCCGCCCGAAGTATAGATAGAAGCACTCGCAAAGTTTTCCCCCTTCGCCTTCAACGCGTCCATACCGGGAACGTTCACGGTGGTGTTCAGTTCTACTTTGAACAAGATTTCCTTCTCGTCCTTGCCGACATCTTTCCCACCAACTGCCCCGATCTGTGGCACAAAGAAGGTTAAGTCCACCGTTATCCCCTTTGGCAGAAAGAGTTTCAGGAAAGTATGACCCTCAGCCCAGATGCCAACATCGGTCGGGTTCGAGTCCTTCGGCGCGACGACTATAAGTTCCAGAGTAGAGTACCAGCCTGTGTGGGAAGTATTGGAGCGGATGAGCATGCCGGAATGAACTTGAGTTTGGGGTTCATCCTGCAGAATGAACCAGCAGTAGTTCTTCCCACCGAAGTGATCATCTGGAGGTAAGCACTTGGGCGGTTGCTCATGCTTGACAGGCAGACGTAGAGCGCGAAGTGGAGTACTTCGGCCTAGGCTGACGGCACTTTCATTCACCAAGGGGGCGTCGGCGTGGACCAATACCATGGAGGAGATGACAACGATGATGACCCCGATCATGAACGTCCTTCCGAGCATGCGAGTAAAATTCATGTCTTCTGTGAGGGGAAGGTCACAGGACAAGTTGTTCCAGATTGAATCAGTGGCGTGCGCGTCCGCCTGTCTCCTCGCCGTCAACATTAAATGTTGGTTATCTCGAATAAAGGGCAACCTACGATACTCTCGGCGGTAGGCCTAATCTTCGAAAAATCAAAACTCCAGCAAGGATGGGCAGCAGAACCCTACAATTTCGGAAACCCAATAGAAGCAACGTAGTCCGCAGGGGGGCATAGCTGACTGTACGTAAGCTCGCTGGAGCACCGTCCGCGGTTCATCCTTTTGCGTGAGCCTCACGCCGTGAGAATACTTGAGAAGCCGCACCAATGCGTAGCTGGCTGCAGGTGCTCCCTCACGCGGAGCCTGATATTGATGTTCCTGTTGAGTGGGTCACAGACAGTGTCTCATATGAGGCCCATCGCACACTAGCAGAATGCGTGTGCACCTCATCTCATCTGGTCCTAATACGGAGAGGGCTGGAAATTCCAGCCTGGTATGCTTAGAGAGGCTGCGAGTGATTTGGATTCCGATCAATAGTGATCCCAATGATGAGCGAGAATTTCGATACAACGCAATGCTCGCTGAGCGTCTGGGTCGCCCGTGGAGGTAGACGTTGGAAAATTCAACGAGAAATCGCCATAGACAGGCCGATGAAGGTGCGTTTTCTTCTACCGCGATGGTTTCACTCTCGCTAAGATCTCCAGTCTTCCTTACACATTCTCTCTCCTGGCTGACATAGCTAAACATTAGGTTTCTACCTTCTCATCGGCACTATACGCCCTTTGTCAGCAGTCGAGCGCACCTAGCGTTTTACGAGTACATCATCACATTGGTTGCAACAATCATGCTGTGCCACGAGTCCTCAGATGAGTGTCATCAAAAACTTATCATTCATTATACACTGGGGTGACCCGCAGGGGCATCAGCAGGTTCAAAGCCTGCATACACTGTATGGCATGCAACCCGATAGGAACCTCGGCTCCAGAATCAGCCCCCATTCTCAAACTAGTAGTGAGCGGAGACGAACAGAGTGCAAGACCATCGAAGCACGCCAGTGTCACAGCTTTAGCATTACTGAAGCTTACCCGGCTCCCTTCCTCCCCGGCGTTGGGGCGTGGGCCAGAGGACTGCGCAAGGAGCGCCGGGTCCTCGGCCAATGTGACGGGGCCGCCTCCCCAACACGGGAGGCAGCCGCACCACTGCTGTCCCCTTGTGCGCCGAGCGTCATCGCCGAGTAAACGGGCCCAACGAGTTGACCTCGAATGAAGTTCCGAGCTACAAAGTATACGTCTCAGGTTGATGCTCACCGTGATCGTCAATGTCACCGTGACATTGTAGATGAAAAGTTTCAGGAAAATATAACTCTGAGCCCAAATGTCAACATCGGTCGGGAGCGAGCCCAGCACGAGGACTATCAGTTCCAGAGTAGCGTACCAGCCTGTGTGGGACGTATTGGAGCGGATGAGCATGCCGGAATGGACTTGAGTCCGAGGAGAGTCCACCAGAATGAACCAGTAGTAGTTCTTCCCGTGGTATTGGTTAGCTGGAGGTGAGCAGTTGGGTGGTTCCTCAGCCACAACAGGCAAACGCAGAGGGCGAACTGGAGGACCCGACCAGCCGATAGTGTCATTCACCCAAAGGGCGTCGGCGTAGTTCGTGATGACGGAGTGAATGACCGCGATGCTGGCCCCGACGATGAACTATTTTCTGATCATGCTTGCGGTATTCATGTTTCCTGTGCGGAAATACCCACGGCACAAGCTGTCCCAGACTTAGTCCGTCACCCGGACGTCAGCCGCTCTCGTCGCCATTGTCACCAGCCGGTGGATCACCCGTGGTGATCATCATAACTATAATAGGCTCCTTCTAAGATAGGCCTAGGCATAAGGTAGATCGAGCCTTCAGGATGGGAAGACCGGCGGTATAAGAAAATCCAGAAATCTACTAGAACCAGGGCGTTCCCGGATAAGGCCAGTTGACTGTATGCGAGCGTGGAGCGAGCGGTCGGCTCTTCAAAGTTTGAAGCTCAAACTGAAAATCTGGATGGGGAATCCCCATGGCTTGTTGCATGATGCACCCGAAAGTGCAAGAGGCCCCAAGCTATCTGGTAGACACGTACCAACCTACCATATGGCTGAGTTGACAATTTAGATAGGACCTCAACCCCTAAATCATAGTAAGTGTGCCCCTCGTCCGCAGGCTGGGAGAACTTGGACAGATTCCGCGAAGAGCGATACATGACGTGCAGGCGCAGCTGGCGAGCTGCTTCCACGAGGAGTTAGTTGCTTCTGAGTGCCTCTTACTCAGAGCCAAGCGAGCGACAGGGAGTCGTCTGGGGTAATGCAATAGAAGCACCTCTACGAGAAAGACAGTATTGCCGGAGTTGGTTCAATGACGGCATTCAACGCCTGTCAATGCGATGAGTTATTCTGACGACGATAACTCTGTCGGAATGAGGTATAACTCCCCTAACCATTAAATGGTTACCATTTGACACCACAAATTAACTCAACTCAACTATATATTTCTGAACAGAACGTAACTTGTTGAAGGGACACCTGTTGATATCTAACAGAATGAGAATACAAGTACAACGATACATTCCTGGCAGCCGCTGAAGCATCAGGGCACGCTGTGACCAGGCACTGGACACAGTCACCAGGCACCAGACACTGGACACAGTCACCAGACACTGGACACAGTCACCAGTCACCAGGCACTGGACACAGTCACCAGGCACTGGACACAGTCACCAGGCACTGGACACAGTCACCAGTCACCAGGCACTGGACACAGTCACCAGTCACCAGGCACTGGACACAGTCACCAGTCACCAGTCACCAGGCACTGGACACAGTCACCAGTCACCAGGCACTGGACACAGTCACCAGTCACCAGTCACCAGGCACTGGACACAGTCACCAGTCACCAGGCACTGGACACAGTCACCAGTCACCAGGCACTGGACACAGTCACCAGTCACCAGGCACTGGACACAGTCACCAGTCACCAGTCACCAGGCACTGGACACAGTCACCAGTCACCAGGCACTGGACACAGTCACCAGTCACCAGGCACTGGACACAGTCACCAGGCACTGGACACAGTCACCAGGCACCAGGCACTGGACACAGTCACCAGTTACCAGTCACCAGTCACCAGTCACCAGTCACCAGTCACCAGTCACCAGTCACCAGTCACCAGTCACCAGGCACCAGTCACCAGGCACCAGGCACTGGACACAGACACCAGTCACCAGAGACTAGACACTAGACGCTGGGTAAGCTTCTCACCTTTCATAACCGAGATGGCCACTACGACCAAGCATGGATCATGCACTGCTGGAAAACTTTTCATTATCCTTTCGTATGACCTAAAGTGGCCTCGTGGGGAGCGACGCCAGCTGATGCCAACGCCGGCAAGTTTCTTTGCCGGGGAGAAATCCTTTTCCCCTAGTTCGCGAGAAGTTGAAGAGGCTCTGCGCAAAGAAGTCCCAATAATACAGGCCTCACCGAGCGGCACAAGACGAAGCATGAAGGACTTACGACGACGCTTATCGATGACTGAACCAAACAGTTTTACCGAACAGACAGCGGATAAAGTTGCGCACATCGGTACATGGACAAGCACTCCGCGGAACAGGACACCGTACAAGGTACAATCAATACCGCCCCAGTCAGCTGTGATCAGAGGGGCTTCCTCCACGAGCCTTCCTGTGGCGTCCGTCTACTTCCCCTACTGCGAGGAAGTCTGCGACCCGAGGGAGTCGTTTGCGACGAATCTGACGAGTTCAATGAGACGCCGAGAAACTTTAAGACCTGGATACCGTCACTAGGAATCCCCCTTCGAGGTCGGGTCACCCTCCAACCGCTCTCATTAGGATATTCTGCAGCCTCAGCCACTCCCTGGAACACCGTTGTACTAGCCAGGTTCCGTTCCGGCTCCGAGGCTATCAACGGAAGAATAGCGTCCGAGCCAGCATATGCCTATGGACACACCTAACCGTAGGCGGCAACTATTCGTCTCATCTCTTGAACGTAGGTGGCGCCCCGCTCCTCCAATCAGGGACTTCGACAACTTATAACCCATCGGCGAATTCATGAAGGGTTCCCTGTGACATACGCCGAGTCACACGCAGGGGAAGGGAGGTTACCGCAAATTCGAGAGTATACTAGAAGCAACCGAAGTACGCAGGTTTGGTCAAGAGAACCGCTAAACTATAATGAAGACGAGGAGAGATGGTGAGAGCTCTGTTTCGCGACTCTTCCGCCCCTAGGCTCGGCCTATCCCGAAATCGACGAGATGTCAGGAGGGCTAAAGATGGATCAACGACGGTCAGCATATTATCGTTGATGGTGTCACCATGACGCTGCTGTCTCCGCTGTCCCTATCATCTCAACAATGTGGAGTTCACATCCCAAAACGAGAGCAGGATGTCCTTCGACATTTCTTCAACTTGTATTTCCCCCGTTCGTCCTGACAACCGCGTTGAAATCAACGCCATACGCATACTCAGGGTCTTTTGCAGGCCTCTTTCTCGGTAACCTCCCCCTCGTTGCGATCAGCTCCGCGATCACTTTGTCAATCAACACTGTCATGCTTGGGCTGCGATAACATGCTTTTATTGGACTTGTTTTGTATCTGTGTCGGCCGTACATCATGGTTGGATTCGTCTCTACCGATCAGCTGGGATTGAAGGAGTAAAGACGAGAAATTGAAACCTCAGGATGCGTCAGTGTGATAAAAATGAACGATACAATCGAGAATGGGACTCGAAGCCCGATCTCACAGCGATCATCACAGATTGACGTTCTAGAAGAAGAAGTCCCATTGTTGTCACTATGGCAAGTAGTCGTAGAACATTGATAGCTGCGTTGTTCTTACTCTCTACTTGCATAGCTAGACTGTTACGCTATAGCGGATGATACAATAAGAAGCTTTCTGACCACCCATCAGTCGCGTTGTTCGTCCTAGTGGGGCTGCATATTAACGAACTACTACAACAATTGGCGACCACCGGTGCCCGTCAATGTTGCTCTTGCGGCATGGCCTCTTTTCCTCTGGAGTCTCCAGAAAGAACTCTCGTCGGACCGCTCCCGGTCAACCCAACACGAGCTTTCTCGATTGTAGGGTTCTCCTCATTGGAGAGTGAAAGAATACGACCGAAGATCAAGATCAGCTAACCAAAGTCGGCAGTATCGCAGAGGTACATCGAAATTCGCGATGCTTCAAATCCTGCGCCTGACAGTTAACATCGCAGATTATCATCAACCGCGTCACGATTCGCGACTCATGTAGGCAGGCAGTTGTGTGAATCCCGTATCCTTCTCTGGTATTGAACCAGTCGCAGAGGCCTCCAATTATTCTTTGATCGTTTCACCATACGGTAGAATCGCTAGACGCGAGAACTGGAAGAGAATTGTCGTAATCATCAATGTAAGTAATCATTATTAATAACCATCTAATCAATGAAAAAAGAGACGAGGGTTAGTAAAGAAGGTGACCATTCGCTCGTACTACTAATTGTAGTTCGCTTTTATCACTGAGAAAAAGGCTCAGTGGTAAACCTGAGCACCCACGTGGGGAATCAATACGACTTTTCATGGAAAACGGGTAATATGTTGTCGTATTCAAACTTGAAACCGTCTTTCAAACCACTGATGTACATTTCAACGTAGCAGTCGTAGTTCCAATGTTCGAGGTCTTCGGCCCAGACTTCTGCGTAAAAGACGATCTCCGAGAACAGATCACCAACATCGCCTATTGCAGTTACCGATGACTGGATTTGATTCTTTCCTCCCCTGCGTATGCACAGAAGAAATGGCAGATCCCTCGCCCTTTGCCGACACCACGCCCATATACGGAATGTTCACGATGGTGGACAGCTCTACCTTGAACTCAATCTTCTTCTCGTCACCGACGGGAACTCCATGCCACTTTCCGATTTCTGGGATAGAGAAATCTAAGTCAACCGTAATCCCAGAGGGTAAGCTAGTGGTTAGACGAGTTCGACCTTCGGCCCAGACACCAACATCGGTCGGAAGTAAGCCCGACACGGAGGCCAAATGCTCCAGGGTAACGTACCAGCTCCATCCAGAGGTGTTGGAGAGGATAAGCATGCCGGAATGAACTTCGGTGCCGAGGTTATTCTTCAGGATGTACCAACAGTAGTTCTTGCCCTCCCAACTTACAGTTGGAGGTAAGCAGTTGGGTGGTTCCTCAGCCACAACGGGCAGACGTAGAGAGCGAAGTGGACTTTGGCCTGAGCTGACGATAGTATCATTCGCCCAGAAGGCGTCGGCGTAGACGAGGAAGAGGAAGTGCACGAAGGCGATGATGACCTTGATCATCAATGAAGTTCCGAGCATTCTTAGAAGATTCATACCGCGCGTGCAGAAATAGCCGCGGAACAGTGTCCCGGGGACAATCTGCGGCTCCCGCGTCAGTGACGTCGCGTCACCTTCTCTTGTTGCCGTCGTCACCGACTGGTAATCGTCATAAAACCAAAGCGAGCCGGTGTCCGGTTCTCCGAGATATGGGCCCAGTGATAAGGGGGATCCAACTCAAGCCAGGGAGGAACTGAAGAAGTCGAAAGCCTGCTGGAACTTCTGGCGTAGAAATTCTAGGCTAGAAACAACCAAATTTAATTCTGGGGTGAAGCTAGCTCATTGCACGCAAGTTTTGCGAAGAGCATCGGCAAAACTAGATCAACGTCGAGGGGTATCGTAGGAGCTCCGTTCACAGTCTGTCTGCATGAGATGCCAATGCAGCGGATGCAGTCAAGCATTAGCCTCATGAGTCATTCCCCGCTTCTAGGGTCGGTCTGCTTGGCAGAAGCCAGTGTGTTGTAGGGTTCGGGTCGTATATGAACTGGTGGTGACTCTAGTGCTCAGATTCAGTTAACACACCCGCGAGGGGCCTTAGGTTAAGTGGTTACTGAGAGGAGTGACGATAGAGGGCGGTAAGAGCTGGGACGACGACCAACTATATCAGCCGCGCCGACTAGCTATAGATCTGATGAAGCACGCATGCACACGAAGTGCGCAACATCCCACTACTGGTGCATCACTCCTTCTGCTTGTTAAACACAGATTGCAGTGAACATCAACGCTTCAGATGATGTGTATGGGACATCACAACTTTGTTTGTGTACGAGAATGCTTGAAGGGTGACTATTCAAGAGCTGCCCGTTTGCACAACTAGGGTGGGGCCCTCTCACGGAATCTCCTCACACGGTGTGTCACACCTGTCGGTGGTCATGTGGGAGGGATGGAGAGCAGTGGGTGACCCACTGTGGGTCCCTAGCAGTTTGCAGGGTGCGAGCGTAGTACTCCCTCCCCTCTCCTGAGTTCCGCATTTGCATCTCGAATATACGATAGAGAGTAGTCAAACTTCACCGTGTCGTCCACGGCCGCATACTTTATCCAGCTTCGTCTGCCCTCTGGCCTCGATAACACATGAGAAGACTGCGAACGATAATGTTGAAAGTATTGGTGATTATCTGAGTACATCCCCACATTGGTTGCAACAAACATGCTGTGCCACCGCTGACGATTGGCATCGTACTGGTATGTGACTATGTGACTGCTCGACTTTGATGAGTATCACCAAAAACTTATTATCTATCATACGCCGGGCTGCCCGAACCTCGGCAGGTTCGAAGCCCCCACATAACTCAATAGGATTCTCGTCTCCAGAATCAGTTTCCATAGCTAATAGTGAGTGGATACGATAAAAGTGAAGACCATTCGCGGACATCAGCATCATAGCACACGATGGCATGAGCATTACTGAAGCATAGAGTTAGGAGCCTCGAAGTATACGTCTCTGATCGATGCTCACCGTGATCGTCAATGTCATGAGTCGTGACTCACCACTCTACGTCGCAAAATCTCGTAATTTTACTCGTAACTTAGTCTCTTCAACCTGATGGTAGATACGAAACAAGTCAGCTGAAGATTATGGCAATGAAGAGAGGCGAGCTTCATGTGTACTCGACCTTATTTGCATTGCTATAAAATCGGGTCGCTGGCACGCAAACTAACAAAGACACGAAACTCGTAATAATGGGAAGTTATCACACCACCAAAGCTCGATGATGATCCGAAATAAAATCGATAGAGTTGGGAACGGATGGTTCAGCGAGCAGGACATAATAGAATGCTTCCAAAAATGATCGGAGTCGAGATCAGGATTCTTGACTGAATACGGGCAATGGCTTTTCGTAGTGGATCTCCAGACCGTCCTTCAAGCCATCGATAATCACGTCAACAACACAGTCGTAATGCCAATGTTCAAGGTCTTCGGCCCAGACTTCGGCGTAGAAAGTTATGTCCGAGGACAGCGGCTCGGAGTGGCCTTGTGCAGTGACCGATGTGTGGATCTGATTCATTCCGCCCGTCGTATGAATAGAAGCAACGGCAGAGTCCTCGCCCTTGGCCGTCACCGTCCCCATATACGGAACGTTCACCGTGGTGGACAGTTCTACACCGAACTCAATTTCCTTTTCGTCCTTGCCGACATCTTTTCCTCCAACTGCCCCGATCCGTGGCACATAGAAGGTTGAGTCCACCGTTATCCCCATTGGTAATAAGAGTTTCAGGAAAGTATAACCCTCAGCACAGATACCAACATCGGTCGGGAGCGAGTCCGGCACGAGGACTATCAGTTCCAGGGTAGCGTACCAGCCTGTGTGGGAAGTATTGGAGCGGATGAGCATGCCGGAATGAACTTGAGTCCGGGGAGTATCCTCGAGAACGAACCAGCAGTAGTTCTTCCCATGATATTGATTAGCTGGAGGTAAGCAGTTGGGTGGTTCCTCGGCCACAACAGGCAGACGTAGGGAGCGAAGTGGAGGACTGTTCCCTGAGCTGACGGTAGTGTCATTCACCCAGAAGGAGTCGGCGTGGACCAATACAACGGATTGGATGACAGCGATGATGACCCCGATCATAAACGACTTTCTGGGCATGCTTGCGGGTTTCATGTCTTCTGGTCGAGAAGGCCACGGGACAAATTGTCCCAGATTGAGTCAGTGGCGTGCGCGTCCGCCTGTCTTTCCGCCGTCAACATTAAACGCTAGTCATCATAGATGAAGGACCGCCTATGATACTTTTGGACATAGGCCTAGTTACCGGGAGATCGAAACCTCAGAAAGGGTGGACTGAAGAACCCTACGAATTTGGAAATCCAATAGGAGCAACGAATTCCGCATAGAGGCAAGCTGATTGTACGTGAGCTCGCTGGAGCCCCCTTCACAGTCTATCCTAGTGCGAAAGAATACTTCCGTAGTAATGCAAAGCTGGCTGCAGATAATCCATTGCACGGAGTCTCATACTGATGTTCCTGCGGGGGGCGGGTCACAGACAGTGTCTCATATGAGATTCATTAGACTGTCTGCTTCAGAAACCAGCAGAATGCATGTGCACGTATCTCTGGTCCCAATACGGTGACAACTAGACTTGATAAGGGCCGGTAACCAGGTCAGCTAGTGCTCCGAGCCTCGCAAACTTATCTTTCTAAGATAGTTTCACGGAAGTGGTAACGAGCGTTGTTTGACCCACCTTGAAGATGCCGCATCCGGATATCCATTTGATGATTCAGTTGGTTCCTACTGGCTACACCGACCTCATCGATTCCCTGATCCTGATCCTTTGAATGCACACCCCGACGCTTCACCTCAGTCCAGTATGGCTATCGATGGGTAGGCCGTCTATAACGGAGACCAGCCTGGCACAACCTGTGCGCAAGAGCGTCCATTCCGCGACGAGATCCCCGCAAAGTCCCGATAAAAGAGTCGACTTGAAATCAGAAACACAAGTATGATCAGGTATGTCACAGGATCAGACGCTGAGTTAAATGCAGAAGAATTCGTACACGTGAGCCTCGTTACGTGAGGGCATGGGATGGTCGTTGATTGGTTTTCCGCCGAATCAACCAATTGCTGTCAACGAAACATCCACGGTCAGCCGGTCAGCATGGTCAAGAATATAACTAAGCCGGAACCGAAGCTAGACTCTAAAGTCACACACTCGGGTTTGTCGGGCCATGAGTTATTACCCACAACACCGCCCTTTCGAGGCACTGACATGCTGAGAGAGGCTGCGGATGATTTGTATTCCGGTCAATGGTTATCCTATTGATGAGCGGGAACTCCGATACAATGCAACGGTCGCTGAGCGTCCGGATTGCCCACCGACGTAGACGTTGGGGTGGGCAGCGAGAAATGGTCATCGGCAGACCGATCAACAGCGCCGCCAAGAGTCACCCAGAAATAAAGAGGTATGGAGTGGGGAGAGATTATGAGAGGCAACGTCTCGGCCTCCACCTAGCCTCAGGTAGCTGAAATATCGCACGCGCGCGCAGGTGGGAGAGGAGCGCCTGTGGTCGGAGCGCTGCTCGCTATATCGCATCGTGATTCAGTGGAATCCTAAAACACTGGGTTTGGGCGGTCTGATGTCCTGCGGATTCCCATGATCGGTATGCGACGAAGATATGTGTTGAGTAGATCAGCGAGATGATATCGCTCCTTGCAACCCAACACGAGTTCCCTCGATTGAAGCATTCTCCTTACTGGATTGGAAGTGACGGTATACGGCCATAGATCAAGAACAACTCATAGATCTCGTTAGTATCGCAGGAGTATACTTGAATGAGCGATACTCTCTATTCCGCTGAGAGTGCACATCACAGATCAACATCAGCCGCGTCACGAAGATGAATGTAGTCATGTAGTTCCTCGGTCCTCCTCTAATTCTCAATGATTCGTAACAATGAGCATACAAGTAGGAGTACATAATAAAATTAACAGAACCATTACGAATAATCTTAATCTTAACACGTTTGAGAAAAAGGGGGACTCCTCGCCAGCGGCGCTCGAGCGTCCTATTCTGCCTTATCCACCGTTACCACTGAGAAAGGGCTCAGTGATACGTATGATAACAGAGGGAATGTAATCGAAAATTCGAATCCATTGCATCAGCGAGACTTAATGATGGTGATCCACAGTATGATAGCTTTCCTCAGAACTTCTGAGTCAGAAGATAATGTTTTGGTGTGCGGAGAGACAAATAGTAAGGCAAAAACTAATACTCAATAAGACTTTTGGTAGAAAATGGTCAATGAGTTGTCGTATTTGAACTCGAAACCGTCTTTCGAGCCACTGATGAGCACTTCGATGTAGCAGTCGTAGTTCCAGCGTTTCAGGTCCATGGACCAGACGTCTGCGTAGAAGACTATCTCCGAGAACAGATCGTTAACTTCGCTGATCGCAGTGACCGCAGCGAAAAGCCCATGCCTCCCTCCCTTCATATGCACAGAAGCAATGGCAGTATCGACGCCCTTTCCTGATAGCGTGCCCATGTACGGAATATTGACGCTAGTGGACAGCTCTATCTTGAACTCAATCTGCTTTTCGTTACCGACAACAACTCCACCCCACTTTCCGATTTGTGGAACAGAGAAGTCCAAGTCAAGGATAATCCCAGAGGGTAGAGTAGTGGTTATGAGAGTTCGACCTTCGGCCCAGACACCAACATCGGTCGGGAGTGAGTCCGCCACGGAGGCCAAATGCTCCAGGGTAACGTACCAGCCCCATCCAGAAGTGTTGGAGCGAATAAGCATGCCGGAATGAACTTCGGTGCCGAGGGCTATTCTCCAGAATGTACCAGCAGTAGTTCTTCCCGCGGCGGTAGTCAGTCGGTGGCAAGCAGTTGGGCGGTTCCTCAGCCACCACAGGTAGACGTAGAGAGCGAAGTGGGGGACTTTGGTTTGAGCTGCCGACACTGTCATTCCCCCAGAAGGCGTCGCCGTAGTTCGCGATGACGGCGTGGATGACAGGGGATGATGGCCACAATCATGAACGATGTTCTGAGCATCCTCGCGGTATTCAAGTTTTCTGTGCGGAATGGCTACGGGACAAGTTGTCCCAGGTTGAATCCGTGGCGCGCGTGAGCCTGTCTTGTCACCGTAGTCACCAGTAGGTAAATCATTGGTGGTAATATCTGATCTGCTGATATGTCCTTTCCGAGATGAGGCCTAGCCATGAGGGAGATCGAACCTCCCGACAGGGGGGACCGGAGGCATCTGTAAATGCAGATCTCTACCTGAAGCAGAGCACTCCGGGGTAAGGCTGGCTGAATGTACGCAAGTTTGGTGGAGCGAACGATGAGACTCTGTTCTTCAAGCTTAGGATCTGGATTGGGATGACCCCGAGCGCCGAGCCAGCGGGAGCCTGAGGGATGCGGCCGAATGACCGTGGAGCAAGAACATCCTCCTATGGCACTCACTAGGCACGGGACACTGTCACCAGTCACCAACCACTAGACACTGTCACCAGTCACTGGGCACAGGACACTGTCACCAGTCACTGGGCACAGGACACTGTCGCCAGTCACCAGGCACTAGACACTGTCACCAGTCACTGGGCACAGGACACTGTCACCAGTCACTGGGCACAGGACACTGTCGCCAGTCACCAGACACTAGACACTGTCACCAGTCGCTGGGCACAGGACACTGTCACCAGTCACTGGGCACAGGACACTGTCACCAGTCACCAGTCACCAGGCACTAGACACTGTCACCAGTCACTGGGCACAGGACACTGTCGCCAGTCACCAGACACTAGACACTGTCACCAGTCGCTGGGCACAGGACACTGTCACCAGTCACTGGGCACAGGACACTGTCACCAGTCACCAGTCACCAGGCACTAGACACTGTCACCAGTCACTGGGCACAGGACACTGTCACCAGTCACTGGGCACAGGACACTGTCGCCAGTCACTGGGCACAGGACACTGTCACCAGTCACTGGGCACAGGACACTGTCACCAGTCACTTGGCACAGGACACTGTCACCAGTCACTGGGCACAGGACACTGTCACCAGTCACTAGACACTGTCACCAGTCACTGGGCACAGGACACTGTCACCAGTCACCAGTCACCAGGCACTAGACACTGTCACCAGTCACTGGGCACAGGACACTGTCACCAGTCACTGGGCACAGGACACTGTCGCCAGTCACTGGGCACAGGACACTGTCGCCAGTCACTGGGCACAGGACACTGTCACCAGTCACTGGGCACTAGACACTAGACACCGTCACCAGTGACTGGTGACCAGTCACCAGGCTCTAGACACTAGACACTGTCGCCAGTCACTAGTCACTAGACACCGTCACCAACCACCAGGCACTAGACACTAGACACTGTCACCTGTCACCAGTCACCAGTCACCAGTCACTAGACACCGTCACCAGTCACCAGTCACCAGTCACCAGTCACTAGACACTAGACACTGTCTCAAGTCTCTGGACACCGTCACCAGTCATCATCACCAGTCACTGGACACTGTCACCAGTCACTAGACACTAGAAACCAGGCACTAGACACTAGACACTGCCACCAGTCACCAGTCATGGGACATTGTCACCAATCACTAGACACTGTCACCAGTCACTGGGCACAGGACACTGTCACCAGTCACCAGTCACTGGGCACAGGACACTGTCACCAGTCACCAGTCACTGGGCACAGGACACTGTCACCAGTCACCAGTCACTGGGCACAGGACACTGTCACCAGTCACTGGGCACAGGACACTGTCACCAGTCACCAGGCACTAGACACTAGACACTAGACACTGCCACCAGTCACCAGGCACTAGACACTAGGCACTGTCACAAATCATTGGGCACAGGGCACTGTCACGAGTCACCAGACACCAGGTACTAGACACTAGACACTAGACACTGTCTCAAGTCTCTGGACACCGTCACCAGTCACCAGTCACCAGTCACTGGACACTGTCACCAGTCACTAGAAACCAGGCACTAGACACTAGACACTAGACACTGCCACCAGTCACCAGTCACGGGACATTGTCACCAATCACTAGACACTGTCACCAGTCACTGGGCACAGGACACTGTCACCAGTCACCGGGCACAGGACACTGTCACCAGTCACCAGTCACTGGGCACAGGACACTGTCACCAGTCACCGTCACCAGTGACTGGTGAAGAGTCACCAGGCACTAGACACTAGACACTGTCACCAGTCACCAGTCACTAGTCACTAGACACCGTCACCAGCCACCAGGCACTAGACACTAGACACTGTCACCAGTCACTAGACACCGTCACCAATCACCAGGCACTAGACACTAGACACTAGACATTGTCACCAGTCACCAGTCACTAGTCACTAGACACCGTCACCAGTCACCAGATACCAGCCACCAGGCATCCAACCAAACACTCTAGCCGCTTCCCAGGATTGAACCGACGACCTCCTGTTCACAGTCCGTGAGTCACGGAGCAGAAGCTCTGACACTAAGCTGAAGTGACTCATACAACGAGACATCCAGGAAAGAAGGAGTGAATATTCGAGATGCAAGATCTTCCTTTTACAGTCATCAAAGGGCCCTGTCACCAGTCACCAGGTGCTAGACACTCTCATCAGTAACCATTTACCAGCCAGCGCAGTCACTGGGCACTCTGACTCGATGAAGTTCTACGCGACGTCCCTTCTGAGGGTCTGTGAGACGCTCGTTTAACAGCATCATCCACTCACCCTGCCCCGTTTCCTTCTGCCTTCAAATACAGTGCTTACTTCTACTTTCTGAACCCCTTTTCCGCTCACTATCTGTCCCGTCAGATTCGCCCGATTTGTCTCAATCCCGTCCTCTTCGCGGCCGCTGACAATCGCTCAACCACTTGAAAGGACTCCACGTAGAGAACAAGTCTCAATAATACCCCTTACCGAGCGGCACAAGACAAGGTATGAATAAGATACCACGAAGCTTATCGATAACTGAACTAAACAATTCCACTGAATGGACACCAGATAAAGTTGCGCACATCGGTACATGGACAAGCACTCCGCGGAACAGGACACCGTACAAGGTACAATCAATACCGCCCCAGTCAGCTGTGATCAGAGGGGCTTCCTCCACGAGCCTTCCTGTGGCGTCCGTCTACTTCCCCTACTGCGAGGAAGTCTGCGACCCGAGGGAGTCGATTGCGATGAATCTGACGAGTTCACTAGACATCGAAGAGCACCAAGAAGCTAATACCATCGCTAGCCGTCCTCCTCCGAGCTCGGGTCACTCTCCAACCGCCCTCATCAGGATCATCCGCAGCCTCAGTCACTCCATTGAACACCGTCGTACTAGCTAGGTACCGCTCCGGCTCCGATGCTGCAAAGGGAGAAGCAGCGTCCGAGCCAAGATGATCTATGAACGCAACTAACCGTAGGTCGCGACTATTCGTCTCATCTCTCGAACGTAAGTTCCACCTCGCTTCTTCTTTGACAGCATACTCTCGAGTTTCGCCGTCAGAGCATCTTGGACATCAGGGACTTCGACAACCTGCCACCACAGCAGGAGTAACCTCGCTATGGCTCCGACGACACTACCCGGAATTTAATGAAGAGCTCCAAGAGCTGAAGTGTCGTCTCAAGGAGGTTAGAGGTCGTGGCGCTCGCCAACAGCGTCTCCACCGTTTGCCTCGTTATCACATCCACCCTATTCTTCGGCGCCAAATTGCCTACAATCTCAGAAGTGATAGTGACCCCCGCGACAGCTGACATCGCCCTACGAGTGTTGGCAGTCCCCTTAGGAACGACTGGCTGGGGTTGGTTCGGCTGTAGGTTACGCATATGCCGACCAATCATGCTGCCACAGACCCTCAAGGTCACTCCTCCATTGTGCTGGCGGATCTGCGAATAGCGCCATTCTCGAACGACTACCGTTGCACTAGACTTCCGTCTTCCCCACTGTTTGTTGCGCAAGTTGAGTGTAAAGCCTCAGCTCAGGAATAACCTGGTAGTCCCTCTCCATCCGAACCTAAGGCCGCCGTCCGACGCTCCGAGCTTCGCCTGCCGATAATACGTCAAGTAAATCCAGGCACTCCTCAAAAACAGCATCATATCTTCGAACAACGTCACCATCATCCGACGCATCACCGGCTGTAGCTATGATGACCTTCATAAGAATGCTGAAATGTCGCGCTCGACCCAGAGACCTGTAGTAACAAACAGACGCTACTGTCCGACAGAGGCACTCCAGCTCCGGCTGAGGACTCGAACGTTCCCGGGCCCGACCTTGCTTCGCTGCATCTCCTCAAGTATCGCGGCCGCTAGCCTCCGCCTGTCATCAAACGGAGGCGTTAACTTCACACCGACGACGCAGCACCCGAGAAGGAGATTGTTGTAGACAATCTCATCTGGTTGGTGACCGGCATCCTGAGGATTTGGCCTTAGAATTCAGGAGTAAGCTGAGCGGCTCACCAGCATCTCTCTTAGTAGTCCTAGGCTCATACCAACTCGACCTGAATCGCAGTTGGATTTGATGAGGATGGAGAATGTTATGAGATCCGGAGCTACCCCGGAGATCTTCATCTCCTCGTATCTAATAGAGCCGACACAATAATATCACTCCAAAATGAGTGTATTGGCAGCGAATAATTCGCTGGCTATAGACCAGCAACAGCCTTTAAAACACGACGAAGTGTTTAGTCCGCTAGCGCTTCAGCGGGCTCACACGCTCATGGCAGCATCCACGTCCCCTGCCTTCGCATGTCCTTTAATGAGTGTTGTGTACATAACCTGAGTCACGACACTTCCAACGAGAGACGACACCCTGGCATCACTAGCTACCAAACGTGTCGAGTCTAGGGACACAACCATACAGCAACAGGTATGAGCTATTATCGACGCTGTTAACAACACAAGCCCACCCACCGTGTTGAGGCCAAGACCTTTTCGGCCCTGCTCGGAAGACCCAACCGCGCTCCCATCCTCTCCCCCGACTTCCGCCGTCTGGTGTTGGCGTATCTCCTGGAAGACCCTCTGCGCTCGGGGCATGTCATTAGCATTTATACAGCAATCGAGGAGAATGCCGTAGGTAACTGCTGTTGGAGCAATCTGACAGAGGTCGCAGCTCGCCCTAGGCCCATCTCATCCAGCGATCACCTCTTGAGTCTCCATCAAACTCATGAGATGATCACACCTAGCCAAGCCTCCTAGACGGGCGTATCTGATCACCACCGGCCATTTCCGCAGAAAACAGAGAAAATCAGACTACCCTTTCATGACAGTGTTGTAGGTCACAACGTCGGCCACGCACGTGCCGTCCTCATCAAGAGGCTTCGACAACTCGTGCAGCATCGCCTCGGCTATGGCCAGTTGCTGGTTCTTCACACAAACACTCAGTACCGTATTACACCTAGTGTAGCACGTCATCCAGTTGTGTATGAGAATACTCACGTGACGTTATCGGGAACGACTCCCTTTATATTTTGAAGTATCCCCAGCGCCTTCTCGAACTCTCCAATGGCCGCGTAATACCGCATCATATTACCATAGTCCTGCCATTGCCACCGCATAGCTAGAGGTGTCAGGAACACGGTAATACCTTAGCACTTGGCCCGTCAGGAGACGCGGCTTTTATTCGTTCAAAATAGGCCTCGCAGCGTGAGAAATCTCTCGCTTCAACTGAGCATACAATTGCTGCATTCAGGTTCTATCATCCCTACGTCGCCGTACCAGCGCAGAACAACAGACAGCTATTGATTGTCTTATGCAGGCTCGGGGGCAGCCCCAACTGTGACTCCAAGAGCTTGTGGTGCAGCCACAAACACTGAAAAAGCGGCATGATCACACAGGTCGCTCGAGCTCAACACGGAAGGAAAGATTCGTTATTCGTTATGGGAGCATCACCTGCTTGTACTGGTGCTTAGACGTGCTTATCTTGGTCACGCTCACAAGGAGGTCTTCGGGGATATCCAGACCGAGCTGAGGATACAGCTCGATAGCACTACAGCCGATTCGTAAGAGAGCGGGCCGGATAACACCCTCTAAGCCTCATGAGGCCGTTCAAGGTCGCTTGCTAACGAGCCGTGCAGAGTTCGAAAGGGCAGAGTTCCCGACTGGCAACCGATTCAGCTACCTGTGCGATATTGCGTAGAAGCTCTTCATGCGCTACGGAGGCGTCCTGTCCACCAGGCGCCATGGTGGAAACAAGATGCCAATACCCGTGAGAACCCTCAAATTATACACCTACTGATAATAATTATAACCAACGGAACGACTACAGTATATGCATTGTGTGGGAGGGCTCAACACTTGGAAGTTGACCCTCCGAGATGATCTTGCGCGGTACGGGGCGCGCGCTTTTTTCAACCGCTGTTGCTTATTAGAATTGGGTAGTGCTCATTGAGGTCGGCTGGGGAACCTCGGGCCTTAAGACGGCTATGAGACTGAAACTGTCTCACTGAGTCGGTACCGCCCCCAGGATGTAAGTTCTGTGTGAGCACTGTTGAACCAAACCAAGCAAAAACTAGGAGAGAAAAGGGGGGTGGATTATGGGTCGTGGCTCAAGGGATAAGGGACAGCGAAACCAAATACCCACAGCATACAAATTCACTGCTATTGAAATCGATCAGCAGCAACAGATAGGCTACATTCGAGACATGCTACACAATGGTACATCACAAGTTGACGATGAGTCGCCTATAGCCTCGGACAGCGTTCGCTGCGACGCCATCGTCGAGATCAACAGATTGGCCCTCGGGTGATACGCCTTGAACAGAGAGATCACCGTCTGCCACCGTCAGGAGTTCACGGATCTGGGCAACCTTCTTTAGCTGCTGTCGGAGCTGACTTGAGAGCAGTCCTTTCGGCCAGAAGGAGAACTGAGGAGGGGCAAGTGGCTGAAGACTGAATGCCACCGAAGATCTCCTGTTCGAACAGCCTCCGTTCGAATGTATCCCCGAGGAAAGCTTCCTAAGGAACCGTCTGATTGCACTGCATGTCAACGCTACAGAGAGTCTCTAACTGAGCACATCGGCAAGAGTCTAGCTAAGCCGGAACAACCGGCGTTAAAGTACGTACTCACACAGACCGAAGACTGAGATCATCACTCTTACTCCTTTCAGATCGCACAGTATCTTCCCACCATGCTTCACCGTCAAGTCCGTCTCAATCAAATACGTATCCACCTGAAATCTCGGAAATCAAGTCATGAGCAGCAGCGGCAGAACACTGCGGACCTCCAGGCGGCGTCGCTTCTTAGTTGACGTGATCGGCGCGGATCCAGCAGACGGCTCCGCAGCCTTCATGGGAGTCCCTAAAAGAACACTATACAGTAGCGGACCTACTCCTGAGCTTTTCATTTACCCGTCAAATCCCGAACACAGGAGACGGTGCTCACAAAGGAATCCCTCCGTCCTCTGTTTGCCTTGGATGAGCTACCGCTAGCCGGAACGGAACCAGAGCATTTCTCTTTCTGTCCGCTCTGAGCCTCTCGACCAGTTGCCTCCCCACCACCCACCACCCTGATCTTCACTGGCGAGCTTGCCGATGAGGACGCCTCCTGAATTTCCTCCTCCTCATCACTGCTCACCGGTCCGCTGTCAACAGTAGTAGCGTCGAGGAAGGCCGTACCCGACGGGTAGAACACCGTCTCGTCTTCACCAGGACCGGTCACTCCACGAGCGATGTCACGCAGCTGCTTCCGTAAACCGTCCACCTTGACGTTGATGCCCTCAATTTTCCTATTCAGCCTGTTGAACTCTTCTATCACCAGACTTCTCAGAGCCGTAACATCCTCGGAGATGCTCGTCAGAGACATCAGAGAATTCCAGTCTAACAGGGCGACGTTGTAGCTGATACTTCGCCCTCCCCTCAAACGCCAACTTTGACTTCCTTGAAGGTGGTGATGATGAAGACGAGGCGCAGCCCCAGCCGAACAAGTCCGATGAATCGCGGCAGAATTTTCGAGATTCGAGACCTCACTAACTGCCTCGGCTACTGAACTGATTGCTAGGTCCTTCTTCGCCGTAAGCCAGGACAACGCAAATGCATCAACATCACTCTTGAAAAATGATAATGATTCATACCGCACAAGACAGAAATCTAAATGGAATCTTCTGTCATGTTCGTTCAAACTAATTGATCCACTCGACCACCCTGCAGAGGATCCTCGAGCTCGCCTTAGTTTTTGACTCTCTTCGGAGTACTGGAAGATTCTCCTCTTTCCTTGTGAAAACCCTCGAAATTATCGTAATTCTTATTGTAATGGCAAAAATTATCGGCGAGTTCCCGCCGCACAAAGGCCTCCTCGACGAAGGCGTCTCTGTCCGGCTTCGGGATTGTCTTGGCATTGGCTACCTCCATGATGGCTCTCTGCGGGCTGATCATACCATAGTGGAAATAAGGGCTCAAATCAGGAGATAGCGTTCTTAGTCGGGTCATTACGAGACTCGCTATAGCCCTTCATATTATTGATGAATTTGCTCAGATGGTCAAGAGCAGCATCCTCCCCGGGCATCAGCCACGTGACAGGCTCCACGCTCCGATCGAGGCCGACCAAGAGCTGCTCATCCGACAGCAGCTTCTCAAAAGAAGCATCCGTGGTGACCTCGAAGTCGACCCCATCATAACCATACGGGTGCATTTGCAGATCGGGAACTCAGTGCAATAAGTATCCCAGTTCCGCCAGAGTCGCGGCCTGATCGTGCGCGCCGCATACTCGAGCTTGTCAGAGGCGACCCAGCAAGGAACGACGTTGTGCGCGTCCACTTGCTCGAACTTAATACTCAGTTTTTTGGCCTCCTTCACGAAGGCCTCCTCCCACTTCCTGTTCAGCCTGAGGGGTGTGAAGTCAGTCACCACATGGCTGCTCCCCAGCTTAGAGGCAATCTTGCCGAGAGCCTTTGGAAAGTCCTCAGAGTAGTCGACACGGAAGGGGATACCCTTGTCGTGCAAGTTCTTGGCGACCACTCTCAAGCCACCAACCTTGAAGACGTGCTGACGGAGGGCGCCGCCCAGGTAGCCGACGGCGAGGTTGTAAACAACAACAAGAGGCTGCTTCCCCTGGAGTGCCAAGTTCTGAGCATGAAGCAAGGCCCAGTTATCCCTTGATCTGATCTCTCGGCTCATCCAGTATACGACCGGCCCAGTGGGTATGTCCGTAGCATCGGAAGGGGCATGGAGACAGCGGATACGACCTGAATGCACTTGCGTAGTTGCCATGTGTAACCGAGGCAATAAAACGAAACTGGTAAAGATGTGGGTCTGGAATGGATGGTCGAACGATCCCTCCGAACCTACGCCGGATGAGTGCAAGTAACATTCACAACCCTAGGCTGCACTAACGAACATCAGAAAGCGAATAAACAGGAACATAGATAAAGAGATTCATAGCATTTCCCAAAGCAGCGACAGCAGCAGCGACGTCAACCCCCTACTCGCTGGCGAACTCCTCACGAGTCGGGAGTACCAACTATTGACCTGAGATCTCTCAAGACTAGGTCGAAGACACCATCATCTATCGCACACGGCATGCCACAGATTCCCTCCAAGCGCAGCCCGAACTGGTTACATATTCCCCTACGGTTATATGGCAGCCTAAATGCGTGTCAAGGCTCACTTAACTCAGCGGCCCAAGAGGCAGCTTCTCGAGATAGCCGTGAGCGCGGCCCGCTCGAGGCTGTGATCATCACAGTGTGATGATGCATTCTAGCTACACTTGTGGGGTTGCGCATTTCTTCAACGACCCACTGATCACACTAGCCTCCAGTACGCCCAGACTACTAGGCGGATTGACGGCGATAACTGGAACACAACCCCTCGACGGTACGAAATGATACACGCAAGTACCGGTAGGAAAAGGGGCTAATAAAAATGACAATGGCATCAATCCTCGTCAGCGCTGACAAAACCGCTGTCGAGCTTCTCCTCAGAATCGCACAGCTCGTTCTCCGCGCGACCCTCCAGGCGTTTACTCAACGCATGCCTCTTGAACTTCAGAGTCATATCGAAGTACCCGCCACTGGGCTTAGCCCCAGCGTAGCTCTGAATGGTATTGCTCATCATAGCGAGAAAACTGTTACGAGCCTTCGGGGTCGGGTCGATCTGCTGCAGTCGCCAAGCCGTAGCGTTCATCTGCTCTGCCGTGGCCTGCGCTGACTCCCACTCTCCCTTGTCCGCTAACGCCTGTCCCTTTACAAGCAAGGCCACGAGACATGTGCCACTCCAATAGGGCCGAAGAACTATAGGATCGGCGGACTCGGGTACTGGCTGGGGCGGCATCAGTTCATCTTCCCTGTCGATGACCCACTCCGACAACGCTATCGCCTGGTCCGTCTCTCCAGCCAGTCTATGAAGTTCAGCCAGCAACACTTGACGTCGAGCCTCATCCTGAACGCTCGTTGCTTCCGCATCAACCAGCAGCTTCCTGAGTGGCCCTCTGATAACGGTGAGAGAGGCCTTGTTCAAGCAGTAGAACTGCAGCATCATCAGTTCAACGACGTCAATGGATGGGTTCACTCTATCTGGTCGTTTGGAGTACTCCTCAATTTTTTTGAATGCCAGGAGGTCCGACGCCCGCCAGTTGGACTTCTTCATAGCGCGGTACTTCTCTACCCGATCCACGCAACTCTGATAGTCCTGTCCTGTCAGCTTCCGCAGTATCGCCTCCAACAGCCCGAAAAATGGCACGTAAGTTCTTCTGCCAACTTGCTCGTGACAAAGACTGGCTCTTCGAACACAGTCAATGGCCTCTTCCCACTCCACACATAACATATGATAAACCGCCTTCTTCATATTAACTACAAGGGCAAGCGCCGGCCTGTCACACGACCGCCCCGCCAGATCCATCGTCCTGAGCGCTCCCTCAGGATTCCTTCGGACAGCATGATACTCCGCTAGCTCAATAAGATACACGCAGCTATTCGGAAAATTCTTGAGCCCCTCGTCCAAAATTGCCCGCACTTCCTCAAGCTCTTCATTCGTCGGCGACTCGCCCATGAAGGACCTCATCTGCAGGTGGTAAGCGGAGATGACCAGCGCGGCGTAAGGCGCTAGCAGACCCCCTCCCTCGTAACACTTTTCAAGGAGACCAATCGAAGCTGCTCTGTTAGTACCATCGAAACCTACGAGCTCGGCCACCGTCACAATAGAGCCGGGTAACATAGATACCACCAAGTTGAGAGTACCAATCACAAAGCTACCCAAAGACTTCACAACGTCCGCCTCGTAGCCCTCGTACTCGAGCACCTCTTTCTCCATGGACTTAATCCACGTCCAACTCCGCGTCAAATTGACTCCAGCTTTTACGAAGGACTGCTGCAAAATCTGTACAATGCCGCCGAACATATAACACATGCCTCTGAGAAACCTCTGACCAACCCACTGGTCGGGACTCTCTGCAGCCAACTTCTCGGTAAGCCAGACTCT
This sequence comes from Perkinsus olseni, assembly GCA_013115135.1. NCBI lineage: Eukaryota > Perkinsozoa > Perkinsida > Perkinsidae > Perkinsus > Perkinsus olseni. Next base: position 27,507 of record JABANP010000237.1, on the reverse strand, counting down.
ACTCAGACAGTCATCGAGCTGGTCGTTCGCAAAGGAGGCAAGGCCGTCCAGTAGGCTGGCGAGGGCCCATTGAAAGGCGTATGCCGGACGGAGGTCATGACCACGCGCGGGGACTGGCAACATGTCATACTCCGAGTTGGCGAAGATACCACTGCGGAAGATCTTCTCAGCCTCTTCGAACTTATTTAGGAAAACACAGGCCGTGCCTCGACGTAATTTCTCGAGCTCAGCCGCCCACAACTTCGCATCTTCAACGCCTACGCTTGTCTGCGACCTGCGCTTCTCGAGTCCTTCCGCTGTTGGTGGCGCTTGATCCATCATAAACAAACGACTAGGAGACCTGCACCACTTCAATGAAACCCTCCAAAGCACTCGACAAAGTGCTAGCCAATATCTCTCTGGAGTATCCGGCACTCTGAGCAGCCCCTTCCACTAACAGGGCCACAGCGATGGCAACGAGCTCCAACAATTTCCCAACCCGCTTTCTACCACATCCACTCCGATATTAACTCAACAAAAGACTCTTTTTTGAGCGCGTGAACTGAAGAATTACGCGAGCCCCTCTTGCCGCAGTGAGCCTTCTGCTAGTCACAAGATGAAAACGGACGAGCAGTCAGCAGTCCATCCTGAGATCATCACACTGGCTCAATGATCTCGAGGGGCAAGAAGAATAGTGAAAATGAGATGAGCTAATAACAGTTGCTACAGTATACTCCGCTATGGTTCACAATGACCGGAATTAGAATAGTACTGCTGCTGATCGTCATCAAAGACCAATGCTTGTCGCACGGTCTCGCCTAGCAGTACTTGAAAACTTCGTCAAGATTTGTCGAGCAGATCTTGTCACGACCAACCACGTTGAGAGCATCACCCAACACATTAACATCGCACTGTCGAGCTAGTTCGGGCGAGTTGGAAACAAGATACTTTAACGCTGATGTCAAGACGCGAGCACGAGTGTTGTCCTTCCCAGGAACCTCAGTGCATCCCGCGATAGCTTCCATCACAGCTGGGACTACTTCCTGCTCCGACAACATGGTCACAGTAAAATCGTCTGACAACTCAGCATTCATTAATATCTGACATACGCCAATAACAACGGCCACGCAGGGGTCTTTGACCAGAGAGCTGAGCATCCCGTCTCTATGCAACAGAACGGCCCTTGAAGCCACGCAGCCACACCCACTAGCAAGGGCACCAGCGCCCTCAGCTCTTATTCTGGGCGAGGGCTCATCCAGCATTTCTACGACAGGAGACAACGCTTCCTCAGTGACGTCGTCACTCTCAGGAGCTTCTGGAATCTCTGTTGGCTTGCCAAGCTCGCCTTCACTTGATAAGTGCTCAGTGGCTCGACGATACACTTCATTGAAGAGTTTTCTGCTACCGCCCTGACAGCGGAAGCAAATTCTCACATGATCTTGGCCAACACGGAAAAAGTAAACCATAACGGTAGTTTTATCGCCATTCTTATCGTACACGTCCGACGAGAGGTGGAAATGGTCTTTGTCGAACTCGAAATCGCATAAGTCCAACTTTTGCTCGAAGAACTCGATCAGGTCGTTCGCGACTTCACATGAATCACTAGACGTAACATTAATAGTAGTAGCGGGATAAACATACATTGGGTCCTCAGGAGCCTCAGGGGCCGGTCCAGTACATCTAGTCTGATGAGCCTCCGCTAAGGGGAGAGAAGTAGGCTGTTGTTTACCACTAGTGGAGGGTAGCAACCCCGGGGCAGTGAGAATGTCCATATCAAGGGCCACGCCTCTGGTAACCTCGCCAACCTCACCATACATATCGGAGCTTCCACAACGAGCTCTTGTATCGTTATCGAACTTGTCGGTCATTACCAAAAATTATTGCCAACTGATGATAATAATGTGGCACGGTCACGACGCGTCGACAATGAAAAAGCGCGCGCCATATTGATCGATTTCGAACAAAACAACATATGGTTAAAACTGAATTCGTAATATACACGAAGAGTATCAAGCGAGTTTAGTGCCTTTATCGGACGCATTAACACTTCTTCCGCTGAGATCAACTCGCGGCTGTTCACCTCCTCCCGCGGTGGTGAGCTTCGACCTTATATAAAGGGCGCAACCGGCAAAGCTGAGACAGATGCCTGCGACGTTGCAATGGCCGTAAACGTAATCGTCGAATAGCATGCCACCTGAACATATGAAAATGCGACGCGCTCATGCAGGTGCTTCGGGGCCCACCTGTGACAGTCTGGACCACATCTTTGCAGTTCCCGGCAACGCTTGTGCTCACCGGCCCACCCTGGACAATAGACATCGTATTGGAGATCTGATGCAGTCCTACTAACAGTACATGAACAAAGAGAATGAACAGTAGCATCCAGGAGGGGCCGTTCAAGTCGGCCGATGGTGGTACAGAAAGCTCGCCGGTCCACAGGACCAGGCCAAGCAATAGTGGGATAGAAAAGAGGGTCTGAATGAACAACGCTACTTCAACCTTGCAAGGAGTTGAGGCCTCGTGAGTTAGTCGGTACATACAAACGTTAGAAGCAGTAGTAAAACAATTCTGGGAGAGGGCGGCGACATAGCCGAAAAAATCATAAGTAAGATCACCATAACCGGCCAGAGCCGTGCCGAGCAAGATGACCACAACGCCTTCCAACGAGGCCAGAGGAATGTAGGGGCGAGTAGAAGCCAGGATGGATGTCGTAGCGCGACTGTGACCTGAGGAAAACACGACGTTGACATTGAGGTTCAACACGGGGCGAGAGGGCGTTCTTCATGCTTTCGCATGATAGTGGATCGAGAGCCCGTTGTTTACTGCTGATGGTGGCAAAGTTCGAGTCTGTGGATGTACGCCAGAGATTCTCGCATTGGTATAATACGTTGCGCTCAGCAGTCGCGACAAAAAACAGTCCCTCAGCACCGAGGTGAAAATACTATCAGTGATATCGATCTAAACTTCCGCTCCAACTTGGAACTCTCGTCAGTGCGCTAGGAAATTATAGGTACAGCTTGGCGCGCGACATCACCATCACTAAGACGCATTACCCCGTTCCACGGGAATAATAAAATTATCGCCCATGTCCCACCACCATTAATACCTCCCTCAACATGTTAACTTTTCCATCGGCCATAGCCCATACCAAAGGAAGCGCCAGGATACGTGTCACCACACTTAGGAGATTAAAGGCCCGGAAATGGTACCACTCCGCCAGGCCTTTGTTAACCAAACCAAGTGAGCAGGCAACAACGGCATAGACCACCGTCCACCAAGCAACGACACCCCTCCGTAGCTGCACTGCCGAGGGCGTCTTGGTGGCCATGGGTGACTTGAAAAAACTTATCGGGCGAAACTATCAGAGCACTTCGATAGTGACGCAAAACTGAATTTCAGACACTATGATTAACATCAGCACATGCTCAGTCCATATCGCCGAGCTCGCTGGCCTGAGGCGCTGTAGTGGTTCGAGAGGTTGGAGAGGGTGGGCCATGAATAAAAGGATTCGCCTGAAGCGGACGGGATAAGATACCACCTTGAACGTCCAGTCCGCTCACCAAAATCGAGGCTCTAGAGCCCCGCTGCAAATTCGCATCCTGCATGAGAGCCTCTCGATTGACCTCGGCTGATTGCCACAGCTGTTCATCATTCCATGGTACCTTGCAGTAGCAACTCTTATCGCATTAGCAGGAACTGGGTGATGGTCCAAGGGGCGGACTCATAGACTGTGGAATGTACACGGCCATCGATTTCACATTTCCTTGAGTCCCGAGCTGGGAGAATTGGAGATCAAGATTAGTCAATAAATTATGAATAGGATACTGAATGCATAGAATACTTCGATAAATCCAAGTTAGTCATTTTTCTTCCGCTTCAAACTCTGAGCTGAAATCCCTCATTAGTTAATACCTTTTGATATAACTCGAAGACTAAGGCAAGAAGTCAGTAGAGGGCCCGCCCCTTGGTACCTCTCTTGCCTGTCGTCCAGTAGATGGCACATGGATGGTTCGGCCCCGCGATTCGCCAACTACGGCACCTGAGCCTGCGTTGAAAGTATCCCAAGCCTTACCAGAGGCGGCCACCGTCATACCTCGATCATCGCGCTCGCTCGGTGCCAAGCCTTCACCTGTTGTCCGCTCTGACCCGTCTGACGGCTGATTGAGGCCTCTCGCCAGCTCCTCCCTTGCGATCCGTTGCAACGCCATTTCACGGCGCCTACGGTGCATCCCGCCATAGCAAACGGCTCCAAGCTACGCCGATAACTACTTTGTAATTTGCTTTTGTCGTTCTTCCCACTCAGCATCTCTCATCTCGCTGTCTTTAATGAACTGCCGTCGATCGAGGCTTCCTCCCTGACGCTCATAAACGGAAACAGGCCTGACGAACACGTCCCTTCACGGCATACGATTCAGCGTTCACCTGTCGTCCAAGTAGTTCAGGTCAGGCAGCATGCCGATGAGCTTCTTGCGTAAATTTTTAACCCCTCTAATACCCGGATTCCTGTGCAGGTACAAGCACCTCAGGCCCTTCAATTGCTCTGTGAACTCTTCGAGACACTCAAATTCGCCAAATCTGTTGCTTCCAAGATCCAAGCTGGTCAGTGGGCAGTTCGACAGATCATCAGCGACCTTGCGGAGGTCAGTGAGCTCATTTTTGGACAAATTCAGGTTTGACAGATTCCGAAGATGCTTGAGCCCATCGCCAATATCTTTGATATGGTTGTCACTAAGGTTGAGTATCCTCAGGTTAACATTGTGACCAAGTCCCGATATAGCCGTTAGTTGATTGCCTTGTAGGTGAAGCGATGTGAGCTGTGATAGATATTCCAGGCCTTTAATCTCGCTTATCATGTTGAAGTCAAGACTTAGGAACTTGACGTTGTAGTACTGACTGAGGTCACACATTCCCGTGAACCCTCGGCCGTGCAACAGCAGCTTGGTATTGAGATGAGGGCTCTTGAATAGTTCCCGAGCTTGGCAGACCTTCGCTATCTCTTCCACGGTCATCTGTCCGCTTCCCCGGACGCCCTCCTCTCCCTCCACGCTCAATATGGTCATGATAGGAAAGACTGCTTAGATTCCGCTGCAGCTTCGAGGCCCCTGGTGCTTCGTAGATTCTGTTAGATCGCGCTTGCGTACACCTTTGTACGTACACTCACAGCTATCCACTGCATATACGCAGACTCAAATTAGTACTCAGGGCGAGCGCGATTGTGATTTGAAGCGGGGCACGAGAGAGGAGTCAAGCGATGTTGACTCTGTCTTTCCCTTACGTGATGCACCCTCAGTTGTTGTTGTCCTTTCATTCGTCTTCTCTTTCCCGCGCGCAGCGTCCAATGCGGGATCGGGATACAGCCAATCTGTAGTACTGGGAAGCGCTCTGCTCGCCGGTAGAGTCATCGTGCTACTCATAAAGCATGCCATGGGCACTTCACTCGTAATCTAATTCTCGGGGTTCTTGAAATTTGGCCTTGCTTGCTGACCATCGAGGGATGGGAACAACTCTTTTGCCATGCGACTGCGCTTTCCGAACTCTTCCGAGGCCAGAAAGTTCCCTTGTGTCTTAACGCCCTATGCGACGCTCACTGCTATGCTACTGGTATGTTTCCTGCCTGAAGGGGTTCTCTCAGATTCAAAAATCTATGGTTGAAGCTTGACCAGAGCGGAAGGGAACTGGGCAGGATCGCGAGGCGCGTGAATCATAGGTCGAAGCGGCTGATAAGCAGGATGACCGTGCCGTCGCATGAACCCTACCAAAACGGCAAACTCGGAATCACGCCGGAGATTCCGAGTTTTACGATCGAGCTGTAAAGAAGCAGACCCGGGATGGAAGCAGCTGGTCGGCCAGAGCTCCTTCGAAGCGTTCGAGTTGGGAGGAAGCGGTTTGATACCGGGAAGAAGGCTCAAGGCTGTACTTGAGAGAGAGGCTATGATCAATAATGAACGCAGTATGGCTATTCATCAGGTAAGGGCAGCTGCTCCGAATGGAGGCCTGAGGGCGTGCGTGTCGGCGTTCGATGGGCATCAGCTGACCTCTTCTAGCTCCGGATTTCTGTGGCGTCAGCTTGGATGGCAAACACTTACGTTCATGCAAAGTACGTTTGTATATGCGTGAGAAATTGCGTGTTCTGCTTGTGCCATTTTTAATCCGCAACGTCGCGCATCATCGCGGATAGAGAGTTCCGGCTGTACGTGGCAATGAGCCGATGTCTGAGATATGCATCGATCAACGTGTGTCGTCAATTAACTCAGGATTCGCTTCGTGCAGCGATGCGCTCAAAGGCCTCTCTGCCTCGTAAGCCTCAGGCCCCTACGATTACGGTGAGTGCCCCTGGGAGGAGATTTATGTTTATTTTTACATTTTTAATTTATTAATGTTTTTCGAGATTGAGCATATAGTTGTAATGGTCTGTTGGACGTTGGATTGATAAGCGTTAGTGGAATAGTATTCGTTGGGAGAGTACTGGAGGCAACAGCAGCTCTCGCTCAAAGTTCCCAGGTATGAGGCAAGTGTCCTTAGGAATCGGCCTAGGAGTCGAGTATGAGTCACCCCATTTCCGAGTATCTTTGTCGTGATGCGCGAGGAAGGTATTGTCGCCGAGTTCGGGAACTATCATCGAGTGGTCTTAGTTTACTGATTAACGAGTTCATCGTCGACGAGGATTTTTATCACTGGCTGCTTCGCGGTGTCGCCTACTGGTCCATCTAGCTGCCATTGCGTGATGCATCGTCAGTAGAGACTCTCACCTCATGCTGAGTATATCTCTCTCAGGTTTCTGGGGGTTATGACCGCTACGGTCAGCCTCGGAAGGCCTTGGAATGCCGAGCAAGCGATATTTGGCTTAGTCGACGCCCTGAATTTTTCGGGAAAGTGGCTCCTGGGTCTGTCGGCATGTCACCGTGACCTCAGAGTGTTGACCGAGATAATAGAGTTGTGTTAGTACGTTGAATCAAGGGACTTTGCCCTTTGGTGGGGATGCTGGGGCAGCGGCCGCTGTACGTGATGAATGAGGAATTTGTGTCACCCGGGCTGTTGCAGACTGAACGGTGTCCTCGAAGCTATCGCGCTCGGACAGAGCAGCTTCTTGCTGGTTTTGTGGGAGAGGCGAATTAAAGCCCTGAGGGTAAAGTGAAGCGATGATAACTCAGCCCAGTACTGGTCTCCTGTGCTGAACTACTCAACCGGAGTACCCCGACCTTATAAACAGCCAACTGTCTGCCGGTTGTTGGTCTGTCGCCTGGCCGAAAACGGCCCAGAGCGAGAGAGAGATTCCAAGGAAGGCTAGTCTCTTCAGGTTGTCCTTCTTTAATATTTATGCTAGATGGGTCGAGTCCAGGCATCGAAGTCCTAAGATGGGTGCTCATAGTGCTTCTAGTTATGTGCTCGGGTAAGAGCGTACTGATCTATTCCCTAGTACGCGAACGTGAGCGATTGCTGATTGTGAGAGGGCATCTTCAAGATTGCTGTCATTTTACACTGCTCGGGGCGTAGATCAAGTTGGTGGTGATTCCTAGATTGAATCTCTGGGCTTAGTTCGATACCGGGACGGTCTCGGTAAAAGCGGTGGGGATTGTTCATGCAAAAGATGGTCTCATTTTGTCATCCGAAGATTGACACGAAGATGTCGTTTTCGCTCTGCATGTATGACCGATGAAAATTCGCAGAAACCATTACTGCTGCTCCACACAAGTCGCTGATTGATCTGCGTCTTCTCAGCGATGTTCTCGGGCCTCACGCTTGGCTTCCTATCCCTCGACAAGGTTGGCTTGGAGATCGTCAAGGCTGGAGCCAACACTAAGCAAGCTAAATATGCTAAACGAATAATACCGATACGGAAGGACGGCAACCTGTTGCTCTGTAAGGAACTCTCTCACACTACTGATGAGGGTATGATCAGCTATCAGCTTCGCTGTTCTCAGCGTGTTGCTATTGACTTTCATAGGGAGAAGAACATTTTCTCGGAGAAATAATAGTCATTCTACTAAGCGATGAATCTATTCTGTTCGACCACATTTCCCTTACCAGGAGAAGGGGGATAGCATCCGTATTTAATGGCCTGGTGAAGGACGACTGTCTCGATCTTCAATGAGGCCATCGCACAATATTGGAGACTGCTTTCTTGACAGGCACTCTACTGCTGGGAAATGTAGCGGTCAATTCTCTGCTTTCGATTATCCTCGCGGACATCACGGGCGGCCTACTCGGCTTTATATTATCCACGGCTATCATTCTTCTCTTTGGTGAAATATTCCCACAGGTAAAGTGAGCCCGGTCAGTCACTCGCGGATGGCTCCGTCATGGTCAGGCCCTCTGTTCGCGATATTCCCTGAAGATTGGCGGAATCGCAGTGCCCGTGGTTCGAGTGTGCATAGTGCTACTCTACCCCATCGCCAAGTCAGTCGACTGTCGTGCTTGCCTTCCGCACGCATTAAGTTTTAGGCCCATCGCTCTGACGCTGGACTGCATTCTTGGGCGAGACGTTGGAACTATACACTCTCGTTCGGTAAGGAGGAAGGTTAGGGATGGCTCAGTCGGCCCCGCGTTCAGCTAGTGTGTCAGTGTTTCGTAAGTAACATCGATATTTAATAGCTCTCAGTAGCCGAGTATTGACGTGATGAGATTGGGCAGCTTTAGTTCGATAAGATTGCTGAGAGGGTTCCCGTACGCGTTGGCCGATGGGCTTGTTAGGATGGGAATTCTGGTAGATTCTGAAGTTTCATGAAATTATTTGTGACCTCGAAAATCACATCTAAGTTCACGAAGCGCTAGTGCTCTCTTCATTTCAGGAGCTGCTGCAACTCTTGGCGATTCATGTCGAGGAGAAGGCACTCGATGACGAGACAGGCAAAGTGATGCAGGGCGCGCTCAAGACTTTGCATGAGATGAAAGTCTCTCAGGTAGGGGCGGATGGCTAACGTCTATTTCACACTTTTTCCATCAGATTATGACGCCGGTCGAAGACGTATTTATGCTGCCTATTGAGGCTGTTCTTGATTATAAAACCGTCACTCAGATATTTCAATGTGGATTCTCTCGCATACCGGTCTACAGGGGGACGATGAACAACATTGTTGGTGAGATACCTCTTGTTGCTCAGCACTTCCGGCTGGGTCCGGTCACCTTGGGCTCCCTCTATGCCGTTTTTCGGGTGAAAATGATGAACATTTTGTCACTCGCCACACTTAACATATTTCCGTTGTACACAACATATTCGAGAAGTAGATACTAAGTCGTAATTGTTACGAAGAAGTCGCACTAGAGAACAATTTGGACTTAGTACTGAGTTGTGTCTCGGAGGGCTTGTCTTTCTCTCCTCGCTCGGGTCACCGCGTGGCGTTGGTGGTGTTTACGCGATGTGTGTTCTTTCTTCTGTAGGGGTGCTCTTCACGAAAGACCTCATTCTCGTCGACCCGGACGACGCAACCCCTCTATCAGCCTTTCTGCAGATCTTCGCGCGCTGTATGGAGGTGCTCGAAGAGAGTCAAAGCGTTAGTAGTGCGTTTAGACGATTCCGATCGGGCGGCAGCCACATGGGGCTAGTCAGGAAGGTGATCCGGGGATGTCCCGCGGAGATGGGGGGCGTAATGTTTCATCAGGTCGCGCCTGGGGATTCTGGGAGGTCCTCGAAACCCAGCTTGAAAGGTGAGAGGGTCTTCACCGTGGCGGCTGTGGGCAGAGGCTGGGCAATATTTTTTGTACTTATATTATAATAGGGACACCGTCATACTCACTGTGTAGTGAGAGAATGTACTGAGTGAGAAATGAGATGAACAGAATTGAGATGTCTCATTGCTGAACAGCCCCAAAATGGTAAGAGATGCAATGGCATGCGAATCGGTATACACAATACTGAGGAGTATAGCTTTTTTCGTTGCCTGTCTCGGTTCTTGCGAATACACGGCTGCTCGACTCGGGTTCTGTTGACAGGCTCTCCCGTGGTTCGTAAATATGACAGCATTGGAACGAACATCACCCAGGTAAGCTGTCTACTAGCATGATCATCTAGAGGTATCTTTCGTCGCTCAGTCGACTCGAGCGGCCTCCTTGAATGGTCGTGATGATCCTGATATCGAGCTAGTAGGGGTGCTTACTCTGGAGGACATCGTGGAGGAGATTATTCAGGAGGAGATCATAGATGAGACGGATGTGTAGGGGGGCGGTGTCGGGGAAGATGGGGCATCTTTCCAACCGCTTTAAGAAACTGCTGTTCTATTTCGACCTGCCGTTCTGTCGAAGGGCATTGTGAATGGGCAGCTTTACCGGGAAAATGCGAAGTCGCATCATGGCGATGCAAAATTCCCAGAATCGTTGTTTTCTTGACAGCGATAACGAGTGGGCGGTTGTCATGGACACCTTAGGGATGACGTTGAACTTGCAATGGATTCGTTTGTGTGATGACCGCTGGACAGTCTTTCTCGACTGGTTCGTATCGTCGTGCAACCTCTATGATTGATGACTCCAGAATTATTCCTGCATGAGTGGACTCCTGTCTGTAGCATGTCTGACGAGTGGTTAACCGGCACTCAACCCGATCCTTCAACGCTATGCCTTGGGCTCATTAGGTACGTGGACGTCGATAATCGCGTTGAGGTCCCCGGTGACCGCTGTGTTTGAATGAACAGCGTCTTCGCCTACTCAACGCACAGCTACTAGAAGAGCCCTTGACAGCCGATGAGATCAGAGCTCTTTCTCTTCACTTGGTGAGGCCGTCATCGAGCCCGGATTCCGTGGCAGCTGCTGTCGACGGGGTAGCGATGAATTTCCTTATCAGTTGCATAATCAGCCCGCCTTGTCGGAGGACCTGGACCAAAAGAGCGTCGAGTGGCTATTGGAGAATGCTGAGGTGCTCCACGGACATGGCGAGCGGCTATTGCATTCATCCGTGGCTGCTCACACCTCACTATTCTTTCGCCATTCTCTCCGGCCCATACTATGGGCCCCACTATGGAAAAAATCGATTCGTTGTATGGGCTTCATAGACGAATCGATTTTTTCCATATGAATGCGAAGATCTGATGGTTCATTTATTTGCGATTCCCATACGAGTTCGATTTACAAACCTGAATGAGCAGTTCCAACTTGGAACTTCCAAGCTAGATCGGGGATGTCCTTTCCTGTCGCCCTGCCCGCTATTTGCCGTGAATACTAGGTACGGACCTATGATAATCAGCATCGGAGTAAGGTGAGGTTGGCGGATACGAGCGCTGCTATACGAACAGAGAGCATGCTGCCCGAGAACGACGCCCTTGGTCAGAGTAGCGGTGGCAACTCCCCTCGCTCCTTTGAAGAGTGAGAATTCAATGATGGCGCTGTCGAGAGTACTGCTTGTGTAGGGATGATTTGTGGATCTACCGTCGAGGTGTGGAGACGGATGTCTGCTGCATCGTGCTCACTGGCCGACTTGCCGTACTTGCCGGTCACGATAAGTTCAGGTAGTCTCTTGACTCCTGCAGTGTTCCTTTCGTAGAACGGCAATAGAAGTTGGCCGATCATCTCGTCCGAGGAGTTTGGCAAGCGAAATGATTTCCCGCAACGTTTTTGCTCTCATGGGGGCGAAAACGTTGCGCTTGAATGCATCATAGAGAGCTACATGAGCTTCATGCGAGCACTCCCTTTCCTCTTAGCCTCGTCTATGCCAACACGTATTTTTGCAGTATGTAGCTGATACGTGCCCACTGGGATCCAAAGCCCATGATGGGCTCAATGTTACCTGTTTATCCGTGGAGATTACGCTGTTACTGTCGACTTCTTGTTGGTGATGTTGATGAAACGCTGGCTGATAAATGATAGTGTTTAGTCACTATATGATGACGCAATATATTGAATTCGCAAATATGATGGTATTTGGTGGAATCTTTCAGGTCGGAAGCCGGTGCCTTTTCTGTATTGGCAGTAGAGGCTCTACTGCACGACGGATACGCTCCCGACTTCTCCGCAAGAGTCGGCAGCGAGAAGGTCAACTTCGACGGAGCGCTGTCCGGTTCTCTCATTCAACCGTCGTTGGGGTGTCGGGGCTTTGATCTCGAGCGTGCTTGGGCAGGTTCGGTGTATTAAGATAAGTCGCCCAGTCTACGATGAAGCCGTCGAGTACAAACGTACGGGAGTGGTGCCATTGTCGATACCAACTCTTCGCCAACTCACAGAGAAGATCGGGGAAGGAGTGGGCCTGAGAGCCCTCTCCGCCCGCTCTTCCAGAGCCTTGGCCCGAGGATCTTATGCTCAACAGGTAGGCTACATGTGTCTCCCAGAGGCCGTTCTGGCTGGACACTGTCAAGGAGGTTGAATTTGGTAATTGTGTGGTGATTCTACTTCGTTGTTTGATGAGGGCTGGTGATCATCCAAGCAATCGAGTGCTGATCATGGGCTGGTTCGTTTTCTTGTTGTGATTTGGCCATAAGTGCTTCAGCTGCGAGAACAGCTATGAGTGTATAGATAAGAATAGTGAAACACTGTGAGAACTATGACGTTGTTCTTCAGCTCCGACAGCAGCAGAGGATACTTCTGAGTCAACACTTCGTCCAGAAGCGCAGCAGTGATAGGAGCTTGAATGCTGTATCACAGCTGAGACGAAGTAGTTCTGCTGATGACGTAGGCAGGCAGGGAGGGAATAACGTGGAGGGTGAGGAGCCGGCAGAAGCGGACAGTCGAAGCATGGACGGCTTATGACGGTGATTAATTCAGCGGAGCGAAGGCCCTGGCTGCCATTTCGAGAGAGTTCGACTGGACCGTCAGATGTGATTGAATAACGGTTGTCATCACACTCATGCCACAGTTGCTCGCTCCTATTAGGATTATCATCACTCATTTTCTTCACCTTTGCAGCCCCGCCTGAATCCACTGCAACCGCTCACGCAACTTGATATCAGTTTGTTTGTTATTCTCTTGCTGTTGCGTTTATAGTCATCATACGCTGCTCTACTCGGAATCTCCTTTGGCAAGAAAGAGATTGCCATCGACGGGTGCAGGGGGTTGTCAGAGGCTCGTGGAGATTTTCCCACTGCTGGAGACATTGCAGTGCTCTCTTTCTCCCTATGTGTGCTCCATCGCAGGCCGGCCACTTTGTCAAAGTGACCAGAGGAGCCTACGCTAGGATGGTTATTATTGGAACGGGTTATCTATTCCCGATATCAGGTAGTAGTGGGAACCACTGGCCGAGAGTCTCGAGGCGTCAGAGATTCCAGCTGAAATCAGCTCCTGCGATTCCGATAGGGAGCAAGTAGAGGAACAGAATTCGGGGTTGATTATCGCAATGGATGAATTATTATGTTAAATATACAGTTATCTCCTGTTGTAATATGGTCGTAATGTATGAAGGGACATACTTCTTTTGGCGCGTCCCGGAAAGGATTCTATTTCGACCTGCCTATCGATCATGATGCTGATCATATCCGTGCGAAATTTGGTTCAGAAACACTCCCGCCGGACCGATTTTTGCGTATGCTAAAGTGCTCACGGGGTTCTAGAAGACCTTCTGTAGTTGAATATGGCATGGATAAGCACTATCTGTCTTGGTTGCATCTGGCTCTATCTGGCATAGTAGCACTTGCGGGTTGGCTCTTGGTTCAAGTTCTACGGGACAATCTCAATAGGCGCAGCCCATCTTCGTTCTTCGACAACCGTTCATGAATAGCTTGTCGTCTTTCCTCAGCCATATGGGCGGCGTTTGATTATTGGAAGCACCTCTTCCCCAATACGAATGTGGAATTCCCCATCACCTGCATATACCAGGTTGGAACCATTCTTACGGTAGCTGCACTCTCACTTGGCAGAAGCTTCAAGGTAATAATACTTGTGCTTTAACTATCGGCCTTGTTATCTTACTCAATCGCCTGGTCGCTGCTTCGACCACAGCCCAAGTAAGCGTAGGATTCTGTATTCTTTCCGCAATTATCTCCGGCATTCTAGAGAGGTTCTAGAGCATCACTAGTAGTTGTAATGTGTGAACATTCATGAGAAAGTGTCAATACAACGGTTCTCGTTATGTATGAATACGCCCGGCTTTTCAGTTCAAGCAGCGTATCTATGGAGCCTTCGCGGGGCAGTTCCTCGGTCTCCTGACCATTTTGGTATCGCGATGGATCAGCCTGGGAGATGGGACTCGCTATGTATCCCTTATGGCACTAGTGTAGTGACGCTGGGGTGAGCATGCAACCCTTTCGATGCTCTCCATCAGAGGGCTCTCGATTGTACGGATGTATGTTTATGAAGAAATGCCCCTACTTCTTCGTGATCATGAGGGCATGTTGCCACGGCTTCTATTTATCTTCTCAGGCTGTTCCTTTCCGTGGTCACAGCATTCGCCGATTCCAGCTTGTTGGCGTTGAACTCTCAGTACTCCCCTAAGATGCAAGAAGCCATGCAAATTGGCATCGGTGAGTGCGTGTCTGCGCGCTGCAGGCTGGCGAAGGAGGAAAGCCTCATGAGGCCCTCCGCGCTCTGCCGTCAATTGATCACTCCAGAGCAGTCAGTCATGTTGCTGGCCACCTCAATCTATTAGCTCTCCCCTATCCTTCAGTATTCCCTCTCCTCAGGTCTGTCAACATTCGTGTCAGTTATTTATCGCGACACTACGAAGTTGATGGCCGCGTCTGTGGCCGACGCCACTACTATATACTTCGGTGCAGCTCTGGTTACGGTAGGTTGGGAATCATCGACACTTCAAGAGCGCGCGACTTCCTTGGCTCAGGAGAGGTGGTCGCTGCCTTTGTTGTTAAGATACTCATATGTGCCTCATGCTTCTACTCCCTGATGGGTATGCCCATATCCGCCCATCTACATAACGTGATTAAACCTGAGGATGAGGATAATACTGACGATGCCGCGACTCAGCGCCTCCTAGGTGAGCCTCCGTTGCTCTCTGTTCTCTATGGACTATCACCTTCATGCCCGTCTTCCGTGAGAGTCTGAATGTTCGGTCCAATTTTCGCTGTTGTAGCGATGTGTATACTCACACGATCACGGGATATTGCTTTGCCCTGTCAAGGATAGACCGTGGAGCAGGACGAGGTCGCTTTATTACTACTCGAGGTTTTCTCAGGTCCATCCGATCGCCCTCCGCATCATTCTCTTCATATAGCGGACGTCTTCAGTAAGGTTTGGTTCCATGAGGCGGTCATCTTTGCTCAATTAATAATAACTCTTACATGCTATCCCGCGGTGAGTATAGGGAAGCCCCTATCCTACTGGTTGGCATCTGTTCCAAGGGGTTTGTATGTGGAGTCCCTTAGTTGATACTTCCTTCACTTGCTGTTCCTGTATCCACAGGTCGTCACAGCCATTCCGTGCGTCACCTTCACGTCACTTGATGAGGACCACTGGTTCCAGACTATCCTCCTCACCGTCTTCACCACAGCCGATGTTATTGGACGCTTCTCGGTCCGCTTCCGAGGGCCGCTGGAATACTCCAACATTTGGATGACACTTGTCTTCCGTAAGCTACTCTGAGGGACTCGATGCGCCGGCCCTCGACGATTTGGGAGGTGTGCCTAGCAAAGGCCTTATTCGCTCGGCATCCTCGATCGGTGACCAGGCACGTTTCATCCGTCAATACCGGTGGTCGTCGAACCTTGTTCTGGCTCTCCACCGTTGTAGCACACTGTTTGATGGTCTTCTGTGCTCCTATTGAGTGTCATCGATATATGCTCGTGTACCTCAGCTCCCTCCATCAGCAAAAATTAACATTGAGAACAAATTTACGTGTTGAGCCGCTCCCCTGCTCATCGCCTTCATCTGCTCCCCCCCCCAGGTGCCCTGCTCGTCCCCATCCTGATATCTTGCGCAACGGGGTCTATCTCCAGCGACTGGGCCTCCCTATCTGCTATCTTCGTCTTCGGTCTGGCTAATGGATACTCAGTCAGTCTCACTCTCATCACCGTTAATGAGATCCCAGGGCTCACTGCGGATGAGCTGAAGGCTACGGGCCGCTTCTCCGCGGTGTCCCTGAATTTAGGTGAGGATATTCACTCCGCTTGTGATTCAGTTCTATCCGACCATCTATTCTCCGCGCCGAGGAGGGATTCTGCGGAATCGCTGCTCCTCCCAGGAGTGAGCCGAAGAGCGTTAGTATCGAATTCTTAGCCATGCACCCTTGTTGCTCGATGTCAGCGGGCTCCGAGGTTTTCGGACCGACGTATGCGTCCAGGAAGGGGCAGCTCGCACTGTTATCAGGTCTCTGCCTGGGAGGGTTCCTGGCAATGGGTATTGGCCTGTGGCTTGGCATTGCTAATTGATTATAATTACAACTATCTCAGTGTGAATGCAGGTGTACCCTTAGCGATTGTTTCTGACCACGCAAAAGATGGTATAGTTACTCGACGCTCTTATTCGGTTGTCTTGTCGAGTGGAGTGCCTGCTGGTGAGATCAGCTTGTTGGTTGATGTACTGCGCTCCCTCGGATCTCCTACTGGGTGAAGAGGAAGCTCCACCGCGGAGTGGAGTTCAGGAAGGCTCTATGGTGCAGCCCAGCTCAGAAAGTATAGTCACAGTGTGCTTAGTGAGGTATCATTAATCATCCTCAGTGTCAGTTACAGTTGCTGCAGCGGCGAATGGGTGGCAAGAGGGACGGCCGAGACTCAGTGAGTAGGCCAGGGGTGGATCCTTCTACCGGAAATGAGTCACCACTGTTCTAAGGAGTTCATCTGCGGTCCAGAATCTTTCCCGCCGGAGATCCATCGCAGTCCAAAACTTTTGTATTTGTCAGTCCCTCGAGTTCGTCCGCCGAGCTGAATGAAGTCGGTGTCATCACACCGTCAGGGCCTCCCGTGGGCTCTCCAACCAGGGCAAGGGGTCGGTCTTGCCACGGCTTCTCTGTTGGGGGTAGTCAGCCGTCAGGCCATCAACCCCTGGCCTCTAATTCGTCTATCATCCCTGTTGAGATGACACCCGTTACGACCACGGCCAGCTGTGATCGATGGGGTTACGCGAACAACTGGCACCCGCCGAGTCAGAGATCTGTGGAATTGCGAGTGGGAAGAAGATGTGACAACAGACGATCATGGCGCGATGATGATAGCGGCCCGGCGTGGAGCTGGGGCGAAGTGAATGGGGACCACAATGGAGAGCGGGGGTATGGTTGGGGCGGAAGGAGGAGTCGCAGCAAGAGCCGAGGGCGAAGAGGCGATGGTCGCTGGCAGTGGCAAGGAGAGCAGTGGCAAGAGGATTTTCAGCCCAGCGAGAGCGTCGCATGGCCTAGCGCAGCGGAGGGGAGAATCTATGAGGTCGCCGTGCCTCCCTCTGCGGAGCGACCTCTTGTGAGCTCGGCTTTGTCGACGGAAGAACGGCGGAGGTGGGCCATTCGGTTCCTTCTCTCGAAACGACAGTTTTCTCTCAGGCGGTTTGCCGAGCTTGGTGACCGGAGTGAAAGCAAGATCAACTACGTATTGGCGACTGCACCGCTCTCGCACATGTTCTTCGATGACGGCGCTGAGAGCTTCTTGGCACCCGTCCAGCAGGCTCGAATCGACTTCCTCGGTGTGCCCATGGACGAGAATGAGACGGGGCTGAGTAGGGCCGTTGGAGGGGCCACTGCCGCCGATTGTCTCCCCTCAGTTGAGTTCGGGTCCTCCTCGCGTCTCTACTGCGTGTTCTGCGACCAGAATAAGCAGTGCCCTCCTGGGAAGATGATAAAGTTTTCATTGACCCATCTCAGAGGGCATCAGCATAAGTGGAGAAAGAGTTACTATCGGGAGCAGCTGGACATGTGTGCGGAGTTCAACCGGTGAGTCATGATTCTCGCCACATAAAGGAAAGAAGTATCGCAGGCGACTGGATCTCATAAAGAGCCATCAAATCTTTCTCAAGCTACGGCCTTACAACGGAGAGGCGATTGCACACAAGTGAGCTAGGCTGGGGCGGTTTCCACGGGTGTGAGGGGCGGCTCATTGAATGTTGCGTTGCCGTGCCACGCAGTATATGTGCAGACTGCCTGGAGCGTACGTAGCACGACTGAGGCAGATGCCTAATTCTATGCGCAGAGTGAGTGATTTGGTAGATATTTGAGAGCTCGTATGAAACCTATCTGGGGCCGGCCGATTGGGTTGACTCTTTCGACGCCCCTCACAGTTTAACAACGAAAACTATCAGATTGCGGGAGTTCGAAATTTCCATACTAGAAGTGTGGAGTTTGTAGCAACGCTTGCTCAGCGGTTGAGCCTCAACAACTTGCTTCGCTCCGCAGGTACTGGTGCCGTCTATGCAAGCGTGGCCTCAAGGGATTCGTCGAGATCCGTGATCACCTGAGGCATGACTACCACACTCAGCGGATTGCGATGCATGCGTTCTGCGAGAAGGAGGGCATACAAGTTCCGACGCGCCGCCTCGGCGAGGAGGTCTCTACGAAATCACAGTAAAGGTTTCCTTCTCTCACCATGGTCCCCGAGGCATCGATGTTGTTCAGCTTCGTGGAGGTCCCTAATGTAGAGTATCTTACTAAGGATGACATGGACCGAAATGGTATAGTCATCACAGACGGTGTGAACTACCCGGAGGAGCCCTCAGGCTGGCTCTACTGTGAGTTGTCCGACAACTTGTCCTGCGGCGTCCCGTCCTTTCAAGTCAGTGATAGGTACATATTGCCGAAAGAAGTTCTCTGATCCACAGCGGTTGGAAGAACATTGCAAAAGTTGGCGACACGTTCTGGCTTGTAGTCTGCTCCCTATCACGTCGATGTTCTGAGTGCCTCGACAGGTACGCCTAAAAGCAGCTAAATGATGATTCTGATATCTTGATGTGTGATGATGAGATGTGTGCCATGATGTTTCAATTTACAGTCTCCCACCTTCAGAGTTGGTGGGTCGTCGAGCGTGGGAGGGGTAGCTCTTCGCGATGCATCTAGGTTCGACTTCAACCTCTCTGATCGGGGTTTCTTATACGAGCGCTACGATGGTGAAGTCAATCCTCGGACGTTGTTCGTCACTGCTTGTGGCTTTCACATCACTGGTCTCTGCGCCGTGAGAAATGTTTTCTCCCCATGACCGGTGCTCGTCGGAGCCTCTCTCGGAGCCTTCGGTTGCGAGGAGTCGTGACAGTGTTAGTCGCTGGAGTGATGATGGAGGGCCGAGACCAGGTGATCGCTCTGTGATGTGCTCTGCCAACCTCAGTGTGAGCGTCTCTTAGTCGGCAGCGAGTCGAGCACATCATCATCGACTTGGTCCTTTCCATCTTCATCAACATCATTATCATCATCATTCTCACGAGAAGAGCTGGGGGACACCGAAGGGCACTTATTTGGATGGGTGCCAAGTGAGTTTGTATTGTTCTCTATGACCTCCAGGATGGAGGCGCCATTGCGTACGGGCAAGTTAACCTCACTTGAACTGAATAGGAATATTCTGATGGGAAGCTCCCAGTCCTCCTTCCCTCGATCAGGGCCTCGCTTATTCGAGGACCAGCATCTTAACGGTGATGGAATGAAGGAGGGCCCGTGGGCGGTAAGCCTCTCGAATGGGATCCATACGCGGAGTGTTTGTCATTTTCAGTGGGTGGAGGAAGACGATCTGAGGAGGGCTCATCGGCGATATGGCAATAACTGGAGCAAACTGATTCGGTCCAGTCGGTACAGGTGAGGTTACTTCCTCATTGTCACAATCGTTGAGTCGTGGCGCTCTCAGGGGGTACGCCTTCAGCGGCCGGTCGTATTCTGCGATCGCCTGTAAATGGGACCGGATGAAAACCCGCCGGAGGATGGAGAAGCTGCGTGAAAAGAGGCGCGTTCAGAGTAAACCACAGGCATCGTCAATCTCGCTCGATGCACTCTCTCTCGGTAGGGAGGTGTTCGAGCTCCCGGATGGGGATGGAGATCGGGTAGATCAACATGACGGAGACTGCCGAGGGCACTGTGCAGGACATAGTCGATCGGGTGGGGGTTACTTTGCGTGCTTGGAGGTCCGTGCGTTGCTGGCCGGCCTGGTCTGTGCATTCTAGTGGCAGCATCGGTCTAGTGGCCACCCTCCTTTTCTCCCAATGGTCGGCATTGTGAGAATCCTCGGTCGTGAATTGTCGAGAGTGGGTTGACGCGCTTAATTAACACAAGCACCGCTACCCAGTACGTGTGGATGGAGTTGTTATCGCGGATATTTTCCGATAGCATCCCTCTTTGAATGCCGGAGTGAGGTCTGTTTCAGGAGTGGTCGTGAAGGAGGCGGTGTAGACAGCTCTGTGACGGTGTTCAATGATACCCTGTCAACGCGAGGTGAGGAGTCCCACGCTTTGCTCTCCTGCACGAGATCACGGACAGGTTTTTGCCGAAGTTTGCTGAACTCACAGAGGACTTGGTCATCTGGCGTTCCCATGGGTTGCACTTCAGTTAGTATTCGTAGTTTCATATTTACTCTCAAGGATCGAATTTCCGGTTATGACGATCTGTTTCTCGTTGGGAGTGGTGAAACGGGAGTGGGGTGTTCGCCATAAGAAGCTAGGGCGTTGTCGTCCTATTTGTCATTATCATGAGCTGCATGCACGAGTGTCCTCCTGCGATTGACGACGCCTGGGATGCCCTTATACGCGTGGCGACCACGTACGTTGATGATCCACATGCGTTCCTACTCGAGGTCTACAAGTCTTTTGCGGACCATCTTATGGAAGGATACTGGTCAACTCGGCAAAGTCGGGTATGTGAATATGTAGGTTCTTGGGGGCTGTTGACTCCTCGCCAATTCATGCCGTCTTACCAACACATTCCGTCGCTGTGCTACTGGCTCGTTGCCTGGCCCCGTCCTTGCCATACTCCGCCCTGTCGTATCACGATCTCTCGGTGGCAGGATTTACTGTGCCGGTTGCTGCTCAACGGGGTGATAGTCTCCTGGGTTTGTTATGCCGTATAGTTCCTCGCTTAGTGAGGAGATTCTTCGGCATTATCGTCCTCCTTTCAGATTTCCCAGGGCTTCAGTGTCATGGATAGTCGGTATGATGGCGGTGATGATCAGCGACCGCGAGAGCAACTGCTGGAGGATTACCTCTACGACCTCGCCCTAGTCAACTCAGGAATCAGGTGAACTGCGCGCGTGGTTGCACTTTTCGATACTGATCGGCAGGGAAGACCAGAGAGCTGAAAGGAAGAGGAGAAAACGAGCAGCCGCCCGCGCGGAGCGGGAGGCAGAGCCTAGTCAGCCATCAGGGACGCATCAGAAGTAGCGAGGCCCTGCGTGTTGTGGTGTTAGACTATTCTGCTAGTGGACCTCGGAGGCACCCCTTGGTTCATGGGCCTAGCACTGGTCGAAAGGTCTCCGCCTCCTTCGATAGTGATGATGATGATGATGATGAGGAGGAGGAAGAAACGACTGAGGAGACAGAGGACAGCGATCGGCCAACACAATGCAGGGAGACGAATAGGAAGTCCACGGGACGTGAAGTACCTGAAAACACTCCAGGTGCGTGAGGGCAGTATTAAGGTTAATGACAAAAGTGCCGTCGACGCTACACTCATGGTGTGTAGCCGTATTTTCAATGAAGAAGCTTGTTCTACCAGCTCTTACTCGCATTCTCGGCGAGAATTTCTCGCTCCGTGGCAATGTGATGTCGATGTCTTCAGCGATGTCGGTTCTTCGATATGCTTGGGTGTCAGGTTCGCCCAGGCGTGACGCAGGAGAGAGGGCTGATAGTGTACTAGACGCACCGATGATTGCCGGAGGGCCCAACTCGACCTC
Organism: Perkinsus olseni; assembly: GCA_013115135.1. NCBI lineage: Eukaryota > Perkinsozoa > Perkinsida > Perkinsidae > Perkinsus > Perkinsus olseni. Next base: position 5,884 of record JABANP010000237.1, on the reverse strand, counting down.
CTCAGGCCCGATCAAGGGAGCCAGGTACCCCACCTGAGGAGCGGAGAAGGATGCCCGTATGGATGGTAAGTCCGCGGCCTCGACGCGGCGGCGGCAAATGGACGGTAAGCTGAGTATCAGCAATCACGCCACGGGCCTGAACTGATACCTGCTACTAGGAGCGAGAGCAAGAGTCTCTGGAGCGAGGCTTAGAGAAGTATGAAGGGAAATGGAACAGGTGGCAGTTGATGCTTGCAGATCGTGACCTGTGGTGAGCTTGGAAAAACTGAGTTTATTGTGCGGGCGTGATTGTCCTGGGCTGGTCGTAGGTTCGCACCGCATCGTACAAAAGAGCATTTGCGAGAACGACATAAACGTATGTGCAAGGAGCGGCGTCATCACTGATGCTGATACCTTGTCCTTTGCACGACTCTGGCCTCTCATGCCTATGGCCGAGGAGCTTGCACCTTCGTACGTTATAAGCATTTGGTTGGACGAAATGCTTCGAGTTTGGGTGGGGCTCAGCAGAGCGTAGCACGTGCGTACTTACATGAAATGCAGATATGCAACATCGTCCGTTCAGGAAGATCGTCCGACTCATTCGCATCGTTGAAGGTCGAAGGTGTATAGTGATAGAAGGGAGAGGAAGTGGGGTTACGTTAGAGAATGCTCGCCGATGGTCTCGTTTTTCTTGTCCTTGGCCTTATGGCCGCGTGTCCTAATGCTCTGCGTGACTTTTGGGATGCCGCTATCCGACTGGCCGAGAATCACTTGAATGATCCTCATACGTCCCTACAAAGTCTTCTTCAGTGGTGCACGGATCATATGGACGACATATACTGGTCCAGTCGTCAAGATATGGTCTGCGAATACGTAAGCTTCTTGACTAGGTCAACACGTGGTGCGGCAGCGAATCCTCGTTGAGGGACTAGCTACTTTGGGGCGTCTCAATCACTCCGACGTTAAACTGTTGGCATCGATAGCTTAATCAGCACAGCGCGTATTTGAGGGGCTCGTGGCCGCGGGTTCGAGCCCCGCCCGAGGTGTGTATCTTAGCCAATGTTGTTCTAGCGTCGCGGGTTAGCTACCTGTGGGCCTCTCGGCCCATGTGTCATCGGTAGCATGTGCCTCGGTAGCTCAGTCGGTAGAGCGCGTGCCTTTTAAGCCCGTGGCCGCGGGTTCGAGCCCCGCCCGAGGTGCGTAGCTTTACCTATCCTGCTCTAGCGTAGTGGGTTAGCTGCCTGGGAGGCTCTCGGCCCATGTGTCGTGGTTAGCACGTGCCTCGGTAGCTCAGTCGGCAGAGCGCGTGCCTTTTAAGCCCGTGGCCGCGGGTTCGAGCCCCGCTCGAGGTGCGTAGCTTTACTCACCCCGCTCTAGCATAGTGGGTTAGCTGCCTGGGAGCCTCTCGGCCCATGTGTCATGGTTAGCATGTGCCTCGGTAGCTCAGTCGGCAGAGCGCGTGCATTTTAAGCCCGTGGCCGCGGGTTTGAGCCCCGCCCGAGGTGCGTACCTTATCCGACCTTGTTTTGGCGTAGTTGGCCACCTGCCTGGGGGCCTCTCGGCCCATGTGTCATCAGTAGCATGTGCCTCGGTAGCTCAGTCGGCAGAGCGCGTGCCTTTTAAGCCCGTGGCCGCGGGTTCGAGCCCCGCTCGAGGTGTGTATCTTCGCCAATGTTGTTCTAGCGTCGCGGGTTAGCTACCTGGGAGCCTCTCGGCCCATGTGTCATCGGTAGTATGTGCCTCGGTAGCTCAGTCGGTAGATCGCGTGCCTTTTAAGCCCGTGGCTCGCGGGTTCGAGCCCCGCCCGAGGTGCGTAGCCTTTATCCGACCTTGTTTCTGGCGTAGTGGGCTAGCTGCCTGGGGGCCTCTCGGTTCATGTGTCATCGGTAGCATGTGCCTCGGTAGCTCAGTCGGCAGAGCGCGTGCCTTATAAGCCCGTGGCCGCGGGTTCGAGTCTCGCTCGAGGTGTGTATCTTAGCCAATGTTGTTCTAGCGTCGCGGGTTAGCTACCTGGGAGCCTCTCGGCCCATGTGTCATCAGTAGCATGTGCCTCGGTAGCTCAGTCGGTAGAGCGCGTGCCTTTTAAGCCCGTGGCCGCGGGTTCGAGCCCCGCCCGAGGTGCGTAGCTTTACCTATCCTGCTCTAGCGTAGTGGGTTAGCTGCCTGGGAGCCTCTCGGCCCATGTGTCATGGTTAGCACGTGCCTCGGTAGCTCAGTTGGCAGAGCGCGTGCCTTTTAAGCCCGTGGCCGCGGGTTCGAGCCCCGCTCGAGGTGCGTAGCTTTACCTACCCCGCTCTAGCACAGTGGGTTAGGTGCCTGGGAGCCTCTCGGCCCATGTGTCATGGTTAGCATGTGCCTCGGTAGCTCAGTCGGCAGAGCGCGTGCCTTTTAAGCCCGTGGCCGCGGGTTCGGACCCCGCCCGAGGTGCGTAGCTTTACCTATTCCGCTCTAGCATAGTGGGTTAGCTACCTGGGAGCCTCTCGGCCCGTGTGTCATCGGTAGTATGTGCCTCGGTAGCTCAGTCGGCAGAGCGCGTGCCTTTTAAGCCCGTGGCCGCGGGTTCGAGCCCCGCCCGAGGTGCGTAGCTTTACCTATTCCGCTCTAGCATAGTGGGTTAGCTACCTGGGAGCCTCTCGGCCCGTGTGTCATCGGTAGTATGTGCCTCGGTAGCTCAGTCGGCAGAGCGCGTGCCTTTTAAGCCCGTGGCCGCGGGTTCGAGCCCCGCTCGAGGTGTGTATCGTAGCCAATGTTGTTCTAGCGTCGCGGGTTAGCTACCTGGGAGCCTCTCGGCCCATGTGCCGTCACTATCATGCTCCTCGGTAGCTCAGTCGGCAGAGCGCGTGCCTTTCAAGCCCGTGGCCGCGGGTTTGAGCCCCGCCCGAGGTGCGTACCTTAAGCCCGTGGCCGCGGGTTTGAGCCCCGCCCGAGGTGCGTACCTTATCCGACCGTGTTTTGGCGTAGTTGGCTACCTGCCTGGGGGCCTCTCGGTTCATGTGTCATCAGTAGCATGTGCCTCGGTAGCTCAGTCGGCAGAGCGCGTGCCTTTTAAGCCCGTGGCCGCGGGTTCGAGCCCCGCCCGAGGTACGTAGCTTTACCTATTCCGCTCTAGCATAGTGGGTTAGCTACCTGAGAGCCTCTCGGCCCGTGTGTCATGGGTAGTATGTGCCTCGGTAGCTCAGTCGGCAGAGCGCGTGCCTTTTAAGCCCGTGGCCGCGGGTTCGAGCCCCGCTCGAGGTGTGTATCTTAGCCAATGTTGTTCTAGCGTCGCGGGTTAGCTACCTGGGAGCCTCTCGGCCCATGTGCCGTCACTATCATGCTCCTCGGTAGCTCAGTCGGCAGAGCGCGTGCCTTTCAAGCCCGTGGCCGCGGGTTTGAGCCCCGCCCGAGGTGCGTACCTTAAGCCCGTGGCCGCGGGTTTGAGCCCCGCCCGAGGTGCGTACCTTATCCGACCGTGTTTTGGCGTAGTTGGCTACCTGCCTGGGGGCCTCTCGGTTCATGTGTCATCAGTAGCATGTGCCTCGGTAGCTCAGTCGGCAGAGCGCGTGCCTTTTAAGCCCGTGGCCGCGGGTTCGAGCCCCGCCCGAGGTGCGTACCTTATCCGACCTTGTTTTGGCGTAGTTGGCTACCTGCCTGGGGGCCTCTCGGCCCATGTGTCATCAGTAGCATGTGCCTCGGTAGCTCAGTCGGCAGAGCGCGTGCCTTTTAAGCCCGTGGCCGCGGGTTCGAGCCCCGCCCGAGGTGTGTAGCTTTACCTACCCTGTTCTAGCGTAGTGGGTTAGCTGCCTGGGAGCCTCTCGGCCCGTGTGTCATGGGTAGTATGTGCCTCGGTAGCTCAGTCGGCAGAGCGCGTGCCTTTTAAGCCCGTGGCCGCGGGTTCGAGCCCCGCTCGAGGTGTGTATCTTAGCCAATGTTGTTCTAGCGTCGCGGGTTAGCTACCTGGGAGCCTCTCGGCCCATGTGCCGTCACTATCATGCTCCTCGGTAGCTCAGTCGGCAGAGCGCGTGCCTTTCAAGCCCGTGGCCGCGGGTTTGAGCCCCGCCCGAGGTGCGTACCTTAAGCCCGTGGCCGCGGGTTTGAGCCCCGCCCGAGGTGCGTACCTTATCCGACCGTGTTTTGGCGTAGTTGGCTACCTGCCTGGGGGCCTCTCGGTTCATGTGTCATCAGTAGCATGTGCCTCGGTAGCTCAGTCGGCAGAGCGCGTGCCTTTTAAGCCCGTGGCCGCGGGTTCGAGCCCCGCCCGAGGTGCGTACCTTATCCGACCTTGTTTTGGCGTAGTGGGTTGGCTGCCTGGGGAGCCTCTCGGCCCATGTGTCATCAGTAGCATGTGCCTCGGTAGCTCAGTCGGCAGAGCGCGTGCCTTTTAAGCCCGTGGCCGCGGGTTCGAGCCCCGCCCGAGGTGCGTACCTTATCCGACCGTGTTTTGGCGTAGTTGGCTACCTGCCTGGGGGCCTCTCGGTTCATGTGTCATCAGTAGCATGTGCCTCGGTAGCTCAGTCGGCAGAGCGCGTGCCTTTTAAGCCCGTGGCCGCGGGTTCGAGCCCCGCCCGAGGTGCGTAGCTTTACCTACCCTGTTCTAGCGTAGTGGGTTAGCTGCCTGGGAGCCTCTCGGCCCGTGTGTCATGGGTAGTATGTGCCTCGGTAGCTCAGTCGGCAGAGCGCGTGCCTTTTAAGCCCGTGGCCGCGGGTTCGAGCCCCGCTCGAGGTGTGTATCTTAGCCAATGTTGTTCTAGCGTCGCGGGTTAGCTACCTGGGAGCCTCTCGGCCCATGTGCCGTCACTATCATGCTCCTCGGTAGCTCAGTCGGCAGAGCGCGTGCCTTTCAAGCCCGTGGCCGCGGGTTTGAGCCCCGCCCGAGGTGCGTACCTTAAGCCCGTGGCCGCGGGTTTGAGCCCCGCCCGAGGTGCGTACCTTATCCGACCGTGTTTTGGCGTAGTTGGCTACCTGCCTGGGGGCCTCTCGGCCCATGTGTCATCAGTAGCATGTGCCTCGGTAGCTCAGTCGGCAGAGCGCGTGCCTTTTAAGCCCGTGGCCGCGGGTTCGAGCCCCGCCCGAGGTGCGTACCTTATCCGACCGTGTTTTGGCGTAGTTGGCTACCTGCCTGGGGGCCTCTCGGTTCATGTGTCATCAGTAGCATGTGCCTCGGTAGCTCAGTCGGCAGAGCGCGTGCCTTTTAAGCCCGTGGCCGCGGGTTCGAGCCCCGCCCGAGGTGAGTACCTTATCCGACCTTGTTTTGGCGTAGTTGGCTACCTGCCTGGGGGCCTCTCGGCCCATGTGTCATCAGTAGCATGTGCCTCGGTAGCTCAGTCGGCAGAGCGCGTGCCTTTTAAGCCCGTGGCCGCGGGTTCGAGCCCCGCCCGAGGTGCGTAGCTTTACCTACCCTGTTCTAGCGTAGTGGGTTAGCTGCCTGGGAGCCTCTCGGCCCATGTGTCAGCAGTAGCATGTGCCTCGGTAGCTCAGTCGGCAGAGCGCGTGCCTTTTAAGCCCGTGGCCGCGGGTTCGAGCCCCGCCCGAGGTGCGTACCTTATCCGACCTTGTTTTGGCGTAGTTGGCTACCTGCCTGGGGGCCTCTCGGCCCATGTGTCATCAGTAGCATGTGTCTCGGTAGCTCAGTCGGCAGAGCGCGTACTTTTTAAGCCTGTGGCCGCGGGTTCGAGCCCCGCTCGAGGTGCGTAGTTGATCCGACCTTGTTTTGGCGTAGTTGGATACCTGCCTGGGGGTCTCTCGGTTCATGTGTCATCAGTAGCATGTGCCCAGGTAGCTCAGTCGGCAGAGCGCGTGCCTTTTAAGCCCGTGGCCGCGGGTTCGAGCCCCGCCCGAGGTGCGTAGTTTTACCTATCCTGCTCTAGCATAGTGGGTTAGCTGCCTGGGAGCCTCTTGGCCCATGTGTCGTGGTTAGCATGTTCCT
>JABANP010000236.1:0-77938 GCA_013115135.1 Perkinsus olseni | reverse complement strand
AATTTTGGAAGTCCATTAGGACTTGTAATTCAATATTACAATAGAGTTTCCCCCGTGATACGCGAATTTCGATTTTACTTCGCCTTTTGAACCGTGACTGGAAAACGCCCCTGTTTGTTCCTGTTTCACGCGTTTCCACCTGCCAAATGTGAGTTTCGCGATGTAGAGTGCGAAGAGCGTTCTTCAATTTTTCCGTATCATTATTATAAGACTTCGTTTGATCTCGCTCAGGTGCGTTCATCGCGGAGCTGATGAGACGTCGAAGACCTCCAATCCACATTCCATGGACTTTGCGAAGGTCTATTTACCGATCGGTCATTCTCCAGTCGGTGGGGCGGAAGGATCGGACGGAGTTCGACGCTCTCGCTGCAAAGCCCAACTCAATGTGTGACGATTCTATCTCTCGTGATATCCATCGGACGCACCCGGGCCGACCAGATTTGCCACCGGCGATCTTCAAGATTTTACGCGCAATTGCGAACAAGCATCCCTCTATGGGCTACTGCCAGGGAATCAATTTCGTGGCGGCGCATCTTTGGTTGATCCATGGAGATCTCGCAGCGACCTTCTACATTTTGGATGCTCTTCTGGCGGATTACCGGTTTCGCATGATCGATATGTATCTGCCTACCCTGCCACGATTGCGAATAATGACATACCAGCTGGACCGCCTTGTCGAAGCGTTTTTACCCGAGTTAAATCGTTTGATGCAAACGTATAAAGTGGGTGCGAAATTTTATGCTACTCATTGGTTTATGACTATATTTTCCTACGACTTGGGCCCCTGTGACGCCGGGACGCCGCGATCGAAATTGCTTTTGGAAATATGGGACCGATTTGTCTGTGATGGTTGGGGGGTCATCATCCGAGCCGCCCTAGCGTTTTTGAAAATTTCCGAGGAGCACCTGCTGGCCACGTCTACCGAGGAAGAATTTCTGCGGTCACTGCGGACCTTGTGTGGGAGGACTAAAATAGATGATTGTGGTCGGGTGATTGATCTGATCGATTTTGGATTCCGGAGTGTGCAGGAGAGTTTGCTGGATCAACTGGCTTTGGATGTTACTTGTGATCGATGCTCAGAGGTCAAAATGGGGGAAGATGGCGAGTTGCGGATTCGACAAAGATATCCTGAGGTTGAGCATGCAAGATACGGAAAAGCTCAAGCGGAGTCACTCGCATCTTTAGTTAGCTCGTTCCGGGCTTGGTTCCCATGGAGCAAGAGTGACCCTGAGGGCGGCCGACTGCCGCTTAAAGGCACGAGTGCCGATAGTGACTCTTCTACGAGCTCGTTCAGCGAATATGTCATCCCTTAACGGTTCGGGAGGTTTTTCCTCGGAACTTGATGAGAGCGATGGGATTTTGATACTGTTTGCCTCCTCGATTGGGATCGCAGTTCGGTGGGATCTGGTACGCGCTCTTGAATTAGTGTTAAGTACTGTAAGATTGAGGTCAGCTGGAAGTGTAGTTGTGTTTTAGTCAATCTGTTTAATGGCGAGGAGCACCGTGCCGCCCTTGGGTGACACGCTCCTAGCTTCAGAGTGATATCAGTTTGGGCCGAACCGGGGATTCAAAAGTTTCGAGTCAAAACCGTTGATTTCTGTTACCCAGTGGATTGTAAGGTCTCTGAGAGTCGGCTTTGCGAGAGGCGAGACGGTTGACCCTTCGTCTCTCCATGAACGTATGGCATACGCCGTATGTTCCGATATTCAAACTGTACTACAGTTCAAATACCATGCGGTTATTGCCACAGTGTTGTTCCCGCCAACTACTCGATTCGGACGGCGGGGATCATCAAGATACGGGTGCGGTTGACGAACGAACTGTGAACCGCCGGAGACGCAGTTTTGCAGGTGCATCGCATGCTCTTCTGAAAGTATTAGTATTCTTTCCCGTCGCGCCACCATGGGTCCGCGCCGCGGGTTTCGCGATAATCTCCGTCGTTCCACGATAAGTGTGTCTGTCTCATCGAACCAAATAGAGCTGAATGCGGCTAAGTATTCCTGCTTTACCATCTTCGTCATTTCGGCGCCGGTTTCACGCTCGCTATGCCTCAACTCGACTTAGACTCTAAGTTTTAGAGCAACATTACGAGATTTATGTGTGTTCCAGAGGCGGTTGGAAGGTAGAAAGGGACATCACCGACGGAGATCACCTAGTTGATGAGAAAGCTCTTCACGTTGACTTCCTCGCAAGCGCTGCTAAGAAGTCATTCTCGGTTTTGAGCTTTTTATTCGTCATAGAGACAGCCAGATCACTGCGTCTTCGGATTCTCGTGACTGAGCTCGAGTAGTGGGGTTCTGCGCTCTTATAGGTTCGAAAATCTGGAGGTAGGTCAAGGAGCCCGTGGGCTGCGTTGCGCGTAAGACGAGCTGTCTGCCGAATAGATGACTACGATGGCTTCTCGAAGGACACAAGTAAGTAGACACAAAAGCCGGGGTGTCCCGTTCTCCGTCCGCGAAGCATGGGAGAAGGTATTAACGACAGGGAGTGGTATAATGAGTAGTATTGCAAGCGCCAGCGCTTACCATCCGCGTTGCTTAGGCGGAGTAGAAAATACGTCAGATAACAGAATGAAGCGGCATCCACCTTGAATGGTTTAAAGGCGTCGATCAATGAACATAGAGATATCTCATTGTCGAAGGATTTGACAGCTATCTTGTGCCGGTGACATGTGCCCGGTCATATGGAATGAGGCTTTGCAGTATGAGCATTTCATGCGCATCAACGACAGCGCCAGAGTTCCGCAAAACCCGCCGTAGGGATCGAGATTCGTTCCGTGCGTCCGCTCCGTGCCGCCCTCGTTCACGGCCAACCTTGCCACGGGTAGATTTCATTAACGGTAAGTCGAAAGTGTCGACTCGAAACTGCCAGGGAGCTAAATTATCACTACCCCTCACCGGTATGTTATCAGGTAGAAGATGATCAACAACCGGTATGGGCGGAAATAGTCTTGATAGCACATGCAGTCGCTGGGAAGTCGTGATGCTAGGAATAACAATTAGTACCGTATCGGCCAGCGCGCCGTGCGCACGCGTGCAAGTCCCCTACACTCCTCTTAACTCTTACCCAACAGACAAGTGGACAATGTCCACTGGACATGCAAGTTCATTATGCTCCGAGCAGGGGCAAGTAGAGTCACAATAGAGCTCCCCTGGTTTGTCGCAAGTTCCAAAGACCACTCGAATCTCGACTCGGAATAGAAGCATGCTAGAGAAAGCAAAGGAGCGCATCCTATTACCTGCCCTAGCACCTCATCACGGTGAGCCCTACGTTACCGAGGGACCCTTTGAACAGCCTCAACCCTCATGATTGTTCTTCAATGAAGAATCTTCATATACATCCTAAACCGAAGACCGATGCATGGCGAAGGTCGGAGCGAGGGGCCAGGCAGGTGTGGAACCGGCGGTCGAAGCTCGGTCGCTAAGGTAATCGAAGGCGAACTTGAGCCGACATGGCGAGCATCTGACAACAAAGCCTCGGCCTCTGAGGAGGTAACGTGGGCAACCATATGACCATTGGTAATATTGGTTTCGACCAGCCGAATTTGACTAGTAGCTTTTGCGGGCGGTGTAGCTCCGAGGGACTCAAGCGCCGAGAGAGCTCGGGCAAAATGGCAGAAAACAACGCCTGAGTCTAGTATGCGTTGGTTACACTTTAGCCGGCACTGTTGGGCCGACAGCGCCGGCTGACTCCCGAACGTGCAACCACGGCGCCGCAATGCCGAATATCTATTCTCCACCCTTGCCCTACAAGTATCGTAAAGATACTACTAACGGATGATAATACTATGTGTTGTTTCTAATAGTAGCAACACATAGTATTTTCCCGGAAAATTTGAGACAAATTGCAATACGGGAACAAGGTGTACGGAGGCATCAGACTGTGCAACCCGGACATTTTGTGTGGATGAAGCAGTATTGAGCTCACCAGACTCCGACTCATCAAACGAGCGATGAATAAAAATCGCGTTCTTGTTGGGGACCCGCCTAATCGTGTGAGCAGATTGCACCCGACTCAAAGCTTGGGTCTTAGACTCTGATCTGATGAGAGATCTCCGCGATTTAATTTTCATAGATGTTGTGCCACGAGTGGTTCGGAGTGGCTTTGGTAAGATAGGGTATTGCTCCCTTAATGTTGTCTCCTATGCATGATCACTCTGGTCTTTTGGGAGCTCAGTGTGGACTACGTATACCGGCTGGTGCAATCGGTGAGTTATTTTCTAGGCATTCCTACTCTACTCTTGTCATTAGCTCAAGTATAGCCTCATGCGAAGTTGCTGATGCCCTCCTCATTTCAGTGTCTTTCAACCTTGTCAACCTTTCATTATGTTCACCCGACTAGTGTCTAGTATCGCTAATTCCTACATCGTCTCCTTCCTGCGGGACTTTCTGAGCGGCTACGTTGATAACGTCGATCCAGCCCAGTTGAAAGCATCTTTAGACAAAGGAGAGGTAACCTCGCGGACTTCCGAGAGTCGCAATCTCCTCTGCTTCTGCCGTATCGCCAGGAAGAGCGGGAAATTTTCTGCATGTTTAATTCGTGAATTTCGTCCTCTTCAGGTTTCATTATCGGCACTACGTCTGAAACGGGATATCTTTGACTTCTTGTCAATCCCAGTGACGGTTGTGATCGGTGAGATCGAAGATAATCCCGCGGGAAGAATTATCGTTCGTCGTTCAGTTTTCTGTCATTGATTCATTAGCCTGACATCATCTGGGTTCCGCACTACTGTGAGTATACGTGGCAGTCGGTAGTACTTGTAATGCGTCGTACAGCCTGTGAGGAACGGGATCCATCCTAAAAGGAGGGCAGAGCTATCACCGCGACAGGAGTTGGGGGACGTCAGTCGGAGACGTCGCCTGTCCTGTCGAGTTTGAGGCCTGACTCAGAGCGAGAATCGTCCTGCTCGTGGGGGGCACGGGAATGATGGAATCAACGCTCATCGGAGATCGCGGTATGATCATGAATTTCGTCTATGACATGACCCGGCACATGTTTTGCCATGCCGGTATGTCATGAATACGTTCGTCATGAATTTCGTGTAGCTCACGCTGGTGGAACTTGGCCGGCCTGGTCGTCATAAGAAAGTCCACAATACTGATGGCCTTCTATATACAAATGAGTAGGTTGAAGATAGGCCCTCTCAGGTTACGTTGGTGTCCTGAGCATCAAGATTCCGTGGAGATCTCTAGCGTCTCAGCCAATTGTTGTTACGATCGATGATGTCATCATCGTGTTGAGGGCTATGGCCACCAGCGAGTGGGACGAGCAGAGGGAAATTCAGCTGAAGGAAGAGTAAGAGCTGATTCGAACCCTGATGTGTCTCGTTTTGCTTGCGGCAACGTGTGAATTTGTTAAGCAGATACAAAACTAGAGCGCTCGAAGTGTTCGATTTCCTTCATCTGTCGGCCCAGGATGATAAGAAGCCGAAGTCTCTCGTGTGGAGGATAGCGTCTAGCTTGTTTGCGAACTTACAGGTGAAGTCCTTATATACTACTCGGTGCGTTGCATGTGGGTTTTACTTGCTCCTGATGCACAGCCCTGTTCGTCGTGATATATGTAGATAAATCAGTGAATATCTCTCTTCAGTGTGCGGACTAGTGACCACCAGTAGAAAACAGAATACTGGTAGTCCTGAACTACGTGACGAGAATTCTTATGAGTTCATGAGAATTCAGAATTTCTCGTGCAGAATTCACAGGTCGTCGCCCACTGTGACGGGCTATGAATGAGAATGACAATAGTACGGCTGGTCTGTCTGCATTTCTTAACCCTCTCTACCGAGTCAAGTAACCAACGTTCATCAGGTGAGAATAACAAACGCCCATCTAAGGTTGGAAGACAGTCACAGCGGCGGCAGACAACGAGGCGTTTCCATCGGAGCGGAGGTGAGGACCCTTCAAGTTCGAGAAGTTCCCCAAGCTCTTCAACTGCGTAGAATTGAAAACTCGGCTCCATCGGACATGTGTTGTCTTCGCTGCGCGACAGGTTGCCCAGGGATTGTACAACCCAACTGATACCGTTGACGTTTGTAACAGCCTTATTATGATAACTTAGTAATTGTGAGAACCAAGTGTTTCCGCCTAGCAGTATACAGTACATTGCACAAACGCTTACACAGGCCGGGAGCGTATCGATCAGCACCGCGGGGGGTTGAAGCGAGGCACGCGACCTGGGGTTCTTCCTGCGGGAAAGTCTTCAATCTGAAGATTTTTTCGTTATTCATCAAGCGAACTAGTGAGATGGAATACGACTCTCGTATTTTACTTCACTTCAAGCTGGGGCTGGGAGTGATTTTGCTGATGTCCCTGGCGTCGATGTAGGTGTGTATGCGCTCTGTTCTTAGCGGACCTTGGTTTGATGGAAAATCACATTTAGTATTGAAATTTTCAGCTAGTTGGGGCTATGAGTAGCGGATGGTCGTGTTTAAACGGATTTTGTCCTGCGACTGTCTCGAAGAAGTAGATCTCTGCTGGCTTTAGGTTGAAGAAGCTTCTCTATCGTCCTGCCATACCAACTTTACCCCAAATTCCACCAGAGCTTCACCCGCAGCTGCGACTCCTAATGTATCCTGCAAACTAGCCGACGTGCGGCGGTTTGGAATGTAAGCTCGTGGTGGAGTTCCCCTCCAAAGTGCTTCACGTGAATCATATTCTCGTCTAGTGTTACCTGCAGATATCTGGAAGCCTGGCCTGCCGACCGAGCAGCAGCATCGTCATCATCTTCGTCTTCATGGTGTCCCGAACTAACCCACAACCTTTCAGATGAGGAACATAGGAATAGAGCAGTCGAATGTGGGACCTAGCGGACGATCCAGTCTGGATATCGGAGAGCTCAAATTCCGCTAGTCTTGTCCTTGTCATGAAGCGGTTCTCTAACCGTCGTAAACTGTCCAGATGAGAGGACTTGATATCTTCAGGCGATCGATGCATCACTAACCCGATGGGGTCATTTTGTCATCATTGTCCAAGCTTCCTTGCAGGTTTGCAGCGTGCGGGCCGATCGGAATCTTACGCGCTTCAACCGGTTGACGGGGAGCTCCGTATTATGACCACGAAAGTGAGCGACCATGTTAATTCCCGATATTACACTGCCGGGATACACTTTCCTGTTCCCTGTAGGTTCCGACCCGGACTGGACCGAACGAATGTTTCTCTCCTCACGACGGCGAATGGATTCCTAAGGGCATGGGCAACAATTGCTCTGATGTAAGGGATGCCTCAATATCGCCAAGGGCTCGCGTCGAGCAAAAGACGGTCTATTCCCTCCCGAGGTCTATTCATTTATTATGTAGAACTATCCGGAAAACTTGCAAGCCGTAAAACTTTGGCGGACGCGAAAACGAATCGGTCCAATCTAACCTTCGGACCGGAATTTTCTGATTGAACTTTGAGCGGCAAGGGATCGACGTAGTTCCTTGCCGTCAAGCGATATCATGGGACTGCTCGCGAACTTGCAATGCGTGAAAATTTCTATGAAGTGCCGGGGAGTTTGCCGAATGCTTCGAATTCGCGGTGAGATTCAGCAAGCTCTCAGGATCGCCGCGTCACATCCTACCTTCCCGCCGTCTACGTCGGTTTTGTCTTCCCAGAGGCTGAGTTTCGATTCAGCAACGAGCAGCTGATGGATCTGTCCAAACTTATATACTACCATATGTGAGTTCAGAGAATCACGGCGCTCTCGCTAGGCGCGCCTTCTGAGCTTCTCCGGTGAACCCTAGTCTTGGCGAACCTAAGAAGGCCGTGTTTCGATGCTCGTTCAATAGCCGAGGAGAGCTCGTCCTTGAGTAGCTTGGTTAAATCAAGACTTGGAGAAGCTTTGCCACGCCTGGCCGATGGGAGGCGGGTTCGTTGCTGTTTGGGGCCTCGATATTTAGTTAAACTGGGGGTGTGAGGTCGGAACTTTCTGATTCAGTCAGAGGGAAAAAACTATTTGCTTTAAGTCCTACTTTTCGGACTGCTCTGGGATATTCAAATTTCACTCAGCTGCTGAATAGACTGGAAATATCTTAGGTCGAAGCTTGCTCAAGAGAGGTTGGTTGGTGAGTAGGTATCTTTACGGTAACTTCTACTACGCAATCTACTACAACGACAAGGACCTGCAAGCATCGATTGAAGAGAAGGAGGAGTATATGGAAGCGTGGGCTAGGAAGTGTTCTATCCTAGTCGATCGTAACGGAGTCACCAATGTGAGCTTCGCTCCGCTCAACTTTTGTAGCTGTACATTAGAACACAACCTCCGTACACTGGGCTCATAGTGAACGATACAGAGCAGATAGAGTGAGGCCTCGAGAGAATAGGAGTTGATGACGGGACGCTAGTATGATAACGCTAGTGGTCACATTGTTCAACTGTGGTATGCAGAGAGTGCACGGAGCCCTACAGTCGCAATCGCAACACAGTCCCTAGTTTAGGAGAACCCAACGGTGGTAGATCGGGCCATAGTTGACGGGATAGAGCAGATGGCAGTTGAGGCACGCACGGTTGGGTGTTCCATTCGATCGTGTTATGTAGACATGGGGCACTACAGTCGCAACTGAAGACGGTAGACTGAGGATCACCCGCCTCACTTGTCGGGAACGCACGCGATAGAGGTGACGTTGCCTTCCTCAGAAAGAACTCTCGGGGTTGGAGCTAAAGCTGCGGGATTTTGAAGCCCAGTATCACCTAGATTACATCATGGCGGTGAGTCCCGGGGAGTAGCTTTTCGAGTTGAGAGCACGTCAGTGGAAAACGGTTAGACTAAGTATTTTTTTTGGGGGGTGACAACTCATACAGTTTGTCGCCGCTTTGCGCATCCACAATAGCCGGAAACAGCAGAATTGCTAGATTGATTCAACAATGCTGGAAGTTTCGATTGGTGTGGTATGCCAACGCGCCGTCGCCCGCCATGTAAGGAGTAATACCATGCCCTGAGTCAGGTGAGAAGAGAGGCAGTGATGAAGTTGAGGAAACCTGGCAGGAGTGCCGTCGAATCCGAGGCCTTGAGGAGCGGCATAGTTAGCAGCATCATCCAAGCGATCAGTCCTAGGAAGTCCAGGCCATCGATCGAAGTCACAAGTAAGCCTCTGTTGGATGACTCTGCCTGCATAGAAGTTGCGGAAGGAGTGGTATGCAGGCACAACTAGTCGGGCAGTGGCTGGCGAGCGTGCGGTTGAGGAGTTGCAGGAGATGCTCGGCGAGAGTATCTTCGAAGATGATGAGGTGAATGATGCTGCTCCGTTGGCCCGCGTGGGAGTTCCAACCACGATGAGAAAAAACGTAGCTGCAACACATTCCACCGTGCAAATTTTCCTCGGCTTACGACTTCTGTGTGTGCCGGTCCGATACTAGGCAAATGGCATTTGATATCAACTTCGTGTGATCGAGTTGAATGCAGTTTCAACCTGCGACATGAAGAACACTGAGGAGCAGCGACTTCGCGTTTCATTTGCTCGCCGAAATTCCAAAGAATTTATTATCGAGTTTCTAGTTATACCCCCTATTCTCCTCAGGACCAGACACAGGCGACAGTTGACGGTTGGACGGTGGACTTTTCCCTTGAGCTAGACCTTAGCAGGTGTAGAGTTACCTATCGATTAGACCAGGAAGGACAGGATATTTGCTCGCTTGGTGGGTCGAATTTTCGTGTATTCTGATCTTGCTGCGAGGCGAGTTGAAGTTTTCGTGAGTGCGTGAACGGGCACCGACCTGAGGCACGCTACTCTGCTCTATTGATTGACATGAGTATAGTTTTTTTTTGCGAAATCTCTCGTTCTCATACCCTGAAAGCGGGTGGCATTTGAAATCATCCTCATCTTGTCTCTGCAAGGCCTCAGCACTGATTCGTGGGGGGCCCTCTTTTCGATCTAGTCCCCTGAGACTTAACTCACGTTCCCCTGTCAAGAGTTATTTCGCTTATCACTAATGATTTCTGAGATTTATTCTCCCCGACGTAAGTTACCTTCTTAGCATCCACCTGTAGTCACCGAGGGTTCAGCGATATCAATGGCTCCGTGGAAGAGAGAAAAAACGAAGACCAAAAAATTTCATTTCCTGGCTTGTGTGATCTTCCTTGAAAAACAGCTTTTTTCAGAGTGCGGTCGTCTGAGACTGCTAAGCGACACAATGGCGGACTACAGCTGGTCCGTGTCCCTCGGGCTTGTGCAACCTCGGCTGAGGATGGTGTTTAACGAAGGGCTGGCTAGTAACAGGACAGGCGACGAAAAGAACCCCGTGGATTTCGAAACTGTGAGCGACTTTGACCCCCCTTGGGAACGCCGTTCGGGATTTCATCTTCTCTGCGCGGAATTGGAGATTTTGTTCTAGTACTCTGACGGCAGCGTGTGACCTCTTTCGAGATTGAGGGCCAGACTCGCCGCTCCATCTTTTTCCATTCTATCATGCACAAGATTGAACCGCGAGGATAGGACACGCGTTTCGGTCGTTTTTTTTGCGACCGCTGTCTTCTCCTCGGTGGGTGGAAAAATCGAGATTCTAATGTTGAACTGATTGGTGCAGGTTCTCGAAGTAGAAGGTGGTGAGCCTGGAGAGGGATCTGATCTCTTTATGAGGGTCGGCATGGCCCAGTCCAAGCGGGAAGATATGCCTGATGTCACGGTTCGGGGCTTCAGCTGTGGACAAATCAGACTGGTGAGTGTCTGTGTTAGAGCGCCAGTGGCGTGATAGTATTTGCAAAACGTTCTTGATCGGGCTATGACGTAGAGTTTGTGGATTTGTCGAGCATATTTTGGTATTGGCGTGAAGAATCATACCCGCCTCGCGAATGATGGGATGTTTGCCTCTGACTATGCCTACTTGTTACTTGGTATGCAGTAACTTTACTCAAAATCGCATCGAGTTGGATTTTTCCTAATTTCTTTTCAAACCGTGTGCATGCCGGATCACACCTTGCAGCGGGAATCACGACATGCATAAAGCGAGATTAGGAGTTATCCGAACTGTTCGGACATTGTGACCAAGTCAGGGGATAACCTTATTCATCTAGCTTAGTGGCACGAGTAAGGAGTATCCAGCGCAGGTCAGCCTAGCACTGGCTGCTTTGTGTGCTATCGAGACAGTGCGAAATTGCTGGTCAGCTATTTCCGACGGCGTAATTTTCAGAGCTTTCTGAATCACATGAGGGCGCGTAGATGCTTCCTGTGGGAAAGCTGCGATTTATTCCCTGATTTGTGATAGTTCACAAATGTGTGCCTTTGAGTCTGACTGCCGTCGAGTGCGAGGACTGTGACTTCTTATACCTTCGTCCATGGCCCTCTTCATTCAGGTCGTCATTCCGGAGATTCTAGTCACTTTAGCGGTTGAAATTCGCTCCCGGTTAGACGTTGGGGGGCCAATGCAAGCCATTCTCCAGTCGGCGAGTGAGAAGATTCAGAGGATGCTCAAAGAAGGGTTGGAGCTGGTAGGATGCAATCGTTCTAGTTTGGATTGATCGAGCTGCTGGCAGGCGAAGGACATTGCTCGCGGCAACTATGAGCATCGTAGCGTCGACTTGCAGCTCGACCTCGGTGCCCCGGTGTTGGTTTTGATACCCCGTGATCCGAGAGCAGGTAGGTCGTGTTCCTCTTGGGAAATTTTAGGGAGGAAAGTATGCAAGAGTCCGCTGCAGTCGGCACCGAAAATTCCACATTTTGAGTATTTCTCATCCGACTCTGCATGGTAGGGATGACTCTGCGAGGATCGCGCATTTCAGTTTCAGAAGATTGACAGCGTTAGCAGCGGCTTGTTTCTCAGAGTGTTCTGATGCGATCCTCCTCGAAGTCGGCGGAGTCTCGCTCCGCTCAGAAATTCGAGACAAGGTGAACTCCACGCAAGGGATCAGTGTTGAAGACGCGTAGTGCAAGTTTGATACGGCGTCAACCCACGGCCTCGTGATAGGTTTGACCTGTATGACGTCGTTGCGGTCGGCAATAGCGCATGGTACTTGCCGTCCTGCTGTTGGGCTCCATCACAAGAGGACGTGGGGGCTCAGGAAATCTGGAAAAGGTCGGGATTTAAAGTAAGTAAATCTCCTATTGAGCCACGAGTCCTCGCGGGGAGTCTCCCGGAATGTATGTGTCAAGGTACACGCGAGAGTGTGCCACCTTCCCCGAGAGAGGCTGCTGCCAAACGCTGTGATGTTGATTGAGCTCTCGCAGCTTAAGATAAATCTGACTGAGAAATGCTTGGAACTTGTGAGTCCGTCCGTGGGGGTGGAGGGCTCTGCTCGTCCGCGACGATATCGAAAGATCATAAACCGGATTGCATATGAAATATACACCCACCGTGGGGCTCGAACCCACGACCACAAGGCTAAGAGCCTTGCGCTCTACCGACTGAGCTAGACGGGCTTATTGTCTAATTCGGTTGGACTCGCTGCATGCGAGGCAGTGCTGACTTCAACTCCTGCTTTTCGAGGCGTTCTTCACAGCGGCAGGCACTGTTCTGAATAGGTTTGAACCTTCTCGTCCCTTCCTTCCGCCATGTACCGTAGGGTGGGGAAGGATGCTCTAGTTTGCTCGGGCAGGATTTCGTGTACCGTGTAAAATTACCTGATACCGACGAGAAAGCCCCGCAGCGCGCCATCAACCTGAACGCCCCAGGAAGGCCGGAAACCTCGTAGGTGTGGCCCACACCTTCGAGGTTTCCCAACAACCGGAAAACCCACACCGTGAGGGTTTTCTTGTGGCTGAGTTTCACGCGATAGGTGTCAGCCCAGGTTGCATTACGATAGCTCGGCAACGCTGCTTGAGCCCGGCCTCTAGTCCGAAACAGCCGGTCAAGGTTTTGTTGAGCTGGTCAAGGCTAACAAAGGCTAAGCTTCTCTCCATTAAGGTATTTCGGAAGGCGTAAACCTGACACTCGTATGCCGGCGGAACACTTGCGCTGGGCGTGAGTGAGCAAGAATATTTTCTACTCGTGCCCAGCGTTTCCTAAGCACCTGCCACGGAAGTGGACTCTGGATAAGCCGGTCGCGCGCCCAGTCGTGTCTCCGAAAGAGACGCCTTCTCTCAAGTGCTCTCTTACACTAATAAGCAAATTGTACTTGGACGTAGAAACCAACGTATCGAAGATGGTAAAATCCGGCAACCCGGAATCGAACCAGGGACCATCCGATATCTAGATACACTACAGTCGGACGCTCTACCAACTGAGCTATTGCCGGTTGGAATTACGGAAGCACAAATAAGTCGACCGGGGTATAATATGTCAAAAATTTACAACCGACAGCGGACACACAAAATAGTACGCTCCACGATGGGTTCGAACCACCGACCTTGTGGTTAACAGCCACACGCTCTGCCTACTGAGCTAGCGGAGCTTCGATTGGTATCTGTTGCAAGTTCTACGAATAAATTTTACATGTTGCGACCACGTGCAGTTTGTCCCAAATTTTCGGGATTTTCCTGTTGGGTCGGATAATTGTGGTAAAAACCTTGTACAGGAAGAGTTGAAGGATGGTACTCAGTGTTTTGGAATCCTCACGGTGATCCGCATCTACTGTGATGGCGCTCACAAAGTCTATCAACTCAGCAAATGGCTGCTCGTCCAGGAACCTATTCTGAGAAGCTACGATATGCGAATAATGGGTTATTCGTTTGACCGTCCTTATGACGTTCAACTAAACTTTTCCGTGATATCCGCTCCATGCCTTGTACGGTCGACAGACTGTGTATTCAAAATCAACGTATGCAACTGGACATCATGGTCCAGAAGCTGAAGCCTGGTCTGCTAAAGCTTGTAGGCCATGGGAAAGTCACGGGTCATGGGAAAGACTTTATTTGCGCAGGAAAGAGTGTCCTGCGAGAGATTTTCTCGAGAAACTGCACTGACAAGTATCCCCTTGTCATGCATGCCGGCGCCATGCGGTGCGAAGGTCGTTGGTCTTCTTCAGGTGATCGCGATCTTGCTCTCGGCGGTCCATGAGCTAGAGAAAGTGGATGAGATGGTGGGCCTTCGAGAGTTTGAAGTGGCGGTTCCTCCCACCCAGTGACAACGAGATGCACCCCCACGACGGAAGGGATTAGAGCTGACGCGGGTTTGGACTGCGCATACTCCGCGCATGCCCATTTTTCTTTATGGGCCACTTTCAACTGCCCGGGGGTGACCATAGCGCTGCCATCAGCACCCCTATCTGTGACTTCGAACGGTCAAAAAATGACTCTGATGAGCAATGCCGATGGCAGCTTTTCTCAACTGTGGGAGATCGGTGCTCCTAGCGGGGTTACCTCAGACAGGGGGGATGAGTCGCACCGGAGAGTGCTCAGCATCGGACAATCATCCGCAGCAAATGCCGAGCTCGGACTTGTGGATGAGCTCAGGGGTGCTACTGTGGATGAATTGCAACGCCACATTCGCTGCAGGCTTGAGGACTCTGAGGGAAAGAGCTGCGTCATCCGCGTCTCCGGGGGTTCACCGAGAGAGTGCGACGTTGCGATGGAGGGAATTGGGCCTATTGTGTTTTGGATCGATTGGCCACTCTTGTACGACGTTTGCAAGCTTGCGACGAGACTTTCGCTTATCATCACTCTGGTGAATAACTTGACAGCGGAGTGGTATCGTCTTGTCGGATACCTCGATACGGCAGCGATATGTAGCTCTGCCGGAATCGAGAGCTGGATTAGATGGTCGGCGAGTCTGGCCTGCACGAAGTGTTCCATCTGGGTCCCCTTAGAAGATCACTCGGGCAGCTCACCCCTAGAATGGAAGTCCTGGGGCGGCGACACGCCTCCGATCTTGGTCGCTGACTTCCACTTGGCCTACAGCGCTGTGTGGTCGTCTGGCGAGCCGCAGCCTCTCGGATGGTATAAAGACGTTATCATCACTGTAACGCTCAGCCAGAGCACGATCTCCCTTGGGACATCAAAGTGTACAAGCACAGAGAGCTGGAGACTTCGCGGATCAACCTCGCACAAAATCGTGGAGCCGTTTCACGCTCGGTCGTTGTTCAAGAGCAAGGAAAAGGGCCGTACATTCAAGACGAATGTGGAAGTCGATCCCGTCAAGATCGTGCTCGCCACTTCGGATATTGTCATTATTGGCGCAATCGCTGAGATCTGCGTGAGTCTGTATTCTTGTGTGGATGCAGACTGCCATAAACTATCCCTCGATATTGGTTTGTCCGCCGCCCAGGAGCAGCCGAATGGCGTCGAAGGAGAAACTCAACCGAGCTCATACCCTCCGAGCGAGTCATCCGATGTTGCCACTTCTCCGAGGGAAGTATTGTCCACCAGATTCGCCTTCAAAGTGGCTACTCTACAGGTGGAAATCGTGGACGCCGGAACAGCGACCGTTTTCCGGGGCAGTCGTCCGAAAGCCACGGTTAAGTTCGCGATGGTCACTATTGAGGACATCAACGTTACAGCATCTTCCGAAGTCGATATCACCTTCACGTCAGATCTGAGCTCGGCTGCGCTGCAAGAGTGGCTCCTAGATTTGTCCCTGGGGGTCGACGTATTTAACCGACCGCTCAGTGGGTATGAGCCTTGCGTCGAGCCTGTGCAGCTCCGTATGGTGCTCGGCTCTGATAAAGGTGGCCTCAGCGACGACCTGTGGCGTTTGACACTGAACTCCACTTGGGTGAATATCTTGATAACCGAGTGTTGCTTGGAATCAGCCTTGGCGTTCTATCACAGTCTGGTGAATCGTCTCCAGGAGTTCTCGTCGACGATCGACGAAACTTATCATAGAGAGTGGGTACTTGACTCTGCACAGAATGCCTCACCCAAGCGGGTCGCTTCACCAGCACTCGAACCTCGATCTGTCAAAGTCACTTTCGCGGCTCCTGTGCACGAGAGTCCCGCGAATCGGATGCCCGAACCAAGAACGAGCGTACCACAGAGCTCACGAGTTTTCTGCCGGGAAGGTATTGGTGGACCGGTTCACGTCCACTGCCGCGTTGTGGATGGGCGATGCTCTGCCAGTTAGTCCGACTGAGGCAAGTGAAGTCGAGCCATTGGTATCTGCTTTGGAGCCATCGGTTGGATATGAAACTCCATTGTCTATCGACTGGTCGTCAGCAAGCATTTGGCAGAAGATGATGCTCTACAAAGAACAAAACTTGGTTGTGACGACGCGTACAGAGAGCGACGATCCTGCTGTCGCTCGGGAGGCGACTACGTCCAACGCTCAGTTGCAAGCTGAGTCCAAATTCGACTTCGTGAGATCAACGGCCGGAAGTGAAGTCGGCCCTGGCAGGAGCTTCTACGGCTCTAGGAGGGTGCTACCCTCGCAGCAGACCATCCCGTCGCTCTGGCGGGCTATGCAGGAGGATGGATACTCGCATCATCTTCCAGGCCTCCCAGGGCCATTGTCACGTGGACGGTATCTGAGCTTGCCTAGTCTACCCTCGCCGCCTCCAAGTCCTGATTCCTTCGCGTCTCCCGACCTCGCCTCTGCGCAGCCACGCCCGTCTTTGGTCGACATCAAGGGGTCTCTTAGCTCTTTGGATGTAGGCATGGCTGGGCGCAGGGGCCCTAAGCTCACGAATCTGACTGGCCTCCCTATTTTGGTGCGCACCACGAGGGATGCTCCGGAACGTGGAGTGACGATGACTGGGAAACCAATTGATGACTGGCTAAAGGTCGTGAACCGCTGCCGCGACGGATTTGCATTGCCACTCAACGAGAGCGATGGCAGTACTCTACCCTTCGACCTGTGTGTTCAATTGGGATGCCGTAAAGTATTCGTCGAACGGCTGGGGCCACTCAATCAGTCTAGCTCCCGCGTCCACAGCTTGCGAGTGCCCGTCGAAGCATTTAGAGCGACGAACGTTCTGCGAAGCACCCCCAAGGGGGTCAACAGGGATTCATCGCCGACCAGAGGCAGTGTTGAGAACGAGAGTGGCATTCTCAACCGAGCTCGTCGAGAGTGGACCACGGTCCGGATCATGGTCAGGGTAGAATTGCACCCCACCCTATCAGTATGGGATGTCTGCGTATCTTCTCTCTACACTGTTGTCAACGACACGAGTGCCACTTTAGTGATCGTTGGACCACGGAGGGAGCCATGGACAAATATCGAAGGTGGCGATGTTCCTTCGGGTGGGTCGTTCATGCAAACAAGAGGAGCGGGCAATCACCCGAGAGGCTCGAAAAGCTCGACTAGAGCAGAGCTTGTTCGGAGCACATATGTACCACCCCATCTGATCTTGGCGCCAGGCGAGGCCGTTCCTATTCCGATCGACTGGATGCTACCTGAGCAGTGTTTCCGCTCGAAGCCTCGGGCTATCGGTGAGAAGAAGTTCACGGCGATCGGGCTTGGTCTTTGGGAGGTATGTCAACCTGTCATTCAAGGCTCTCGATGGGACGACACCGATAGCGAGGAATCCTGGCGAAGATTGGAACAATGCCTTTCGCCTTTACTCCCGAGGGCCACTCTTGAGGGCTTGGCTCGGTACCAATCCACACAGATCAAGGACTATAGCCAGATGCCCGGCTCGTCATTCGAATTCGATGTACCTATCGACGGCGCAGCCCAGAAGTTATCTCTCATCTCTACTGTTATCGCTGTGAGCAGCCAAGCTCGGAAAACCAGAACGTCCGATTTGTCGTTCGAGATTCTCCTGGAATGGGCCCTGCAGATCCGCAACCGGCTTTGCCGTAGCGTATCACTTCGTCTGATTCCGCCTGGCGTCGATCTGGATGGCAGCGCTGGATGGGTTTGTCATGACCTCCAGCCAGGGGAGAATGCAAAGTGCCCGCGCCTTATGCAGCAAATACTCGTCCAAGCTGGTGACTTCGTGAGCGACCCGGTCGACGTCTCCTTCTCAAAAGCAAGATTGGGCGATTCTGTGCTGAGGCTGAAACCCCAAAGGGAAAAGGGCACTGCTCCTTTATACATCCGTGTAGAGGTAGCTAGCGCTCTTGACCCGTCGGAGGCCCTACCGCTATCACTGGATGGACGCATCCGTCTGCAGTCCTCCGCGAGGTTCGTGACGCTCTACAGCGCCTACTGGGTCCTCAATCGTTTGGAATTTCCTATCTATTTGTGGCGAGTCGGCTTCGGCGATGGTCTGGTTGCCAATCGTTCGCAAGTTGGTCGGTTCTGGACTCACTCGAGGAGCGACGTGAGCACCAATCGGGATCCGAGGAAGACTCTGAGGGTTCGCGCCGCATGCCTTCCCGCTGTGCAGTCGAGTGACGAGCTGAGCCAGCCATTCAGAGTCGATGTGAGACCACTAACTGGTGATACTCTCGCCATGGTCATCAACCTCAGGCCGCCGCCTCAGGGCAGGTTATCATACCGAGGGGCGACCGACAGCCGGCACATTGGCTAGGTGTGAACATAACACTCAGTCAGCCTCCATTCATAAGAACCCGCGTGATTGAGCTCGTCCCGAGGTTCATATTCGTCAACTTGACGGGGCGGCAGATTTGGGTGAGTTGCCGTACTGGTGCAGCCTCATTCAACTCAAGTCATGCTAGATACAGGAAGAGTCGGGCCTTCATTATTTTTGCATTCATCCGTCGAGCCGGATGTCATTCCACCCACAACAAGCGAGAGGTGATGAGAAAGTTATGGTAGGGAATTGTGTGCTCGCCTGACGTCTAGCCGTTCCTCGAAGGTACATATCTGTTGCGTCGAGCCCGCTGGACTAGCCCCCTCCCGAGCAGCCCTTGGTCGGTCGGCGATGCTTTCAAGTGTGGAGCGCTCTAAGGCCAAGCACGCCGGTGCTTCGGACGCATCAATGTCTCTAGGAGCCTGGAGCTACCCCTTTTGCATTTCTGATCTTGGTGAGGGATCATCAAGAGTTCTACAGAGCCAACCGACTTCGGTGTCAGGAACCATGCAAATCCGACACAGTTCGTCGCGGCGTAGTTCTACTGGCAGTGAGAATAGTGCATTTATCATCACCGAAATTTACACAAGTAGGGCGACGCGTACTGCAGTAAAGTAATCGGGCCATGAAAGGTACCCCTGACAACGCTACGATTTTCATAGCTCTTCGACCTCCGACTGCCCCGGACTTCAAATTGCACAATATGTATGCCGAGTCCATCTGGTTCCGTCAAGTCGGTCTGTCGGAGCTATCGTGGGAGGAGCTGCAGTCCCGTACGTTTCCCGAACACTTTCACGCCGGAAATGTTTCACAGGCTCATCTATCGAATTCGCTTGGCACGACCCAGGAGGAAGACGGATGCTACAGGTAAGCAACTGATCAGCGCTCAAGCACGAGTTCATCTTTATGAATGTGTGGCCTATTATGCGAGCTACATGCTGGCCCGCATCTCAACTTAAGAAGATCGAATATCAGTTCGATCTTACGGTTTGATTTCGCGGAACTTGCGAGAGCGTGCTTTCGTGGTCGTAGTGATGCTACTCGTGATTGTGCTACTCGGTTAGGGATGTAGAGTTGTGGCTCAGCAGCCAGGGCCTGTTCACTAGGCTGAGAAGTGCTGGCGGTTATTCTCAGATGCGATTTGGAGGAAAAGAACGTCTCAGGAGACTGCTAGAACCTAGGAACCGAGAAGTAACGGATCTTTCTCGACACAAGTCTCTGACACCACTCGGGACGATCGAGGTTGAACTTGCAAGAATAAAGGCAAGCAAGCAGGGCTTCATCCGCCCCCCTAAGCGGGTTCAAGAATGTGCGAACAAGAACCTCTAGCAGGTTCATGAGAAGCTGATGACAGACTCGTCGGACATCGTGACCGTCGAAGTGATGGTTTCCGGAGGCTCCAGAATACTCCGAGTGTCATGTCAAGCAGACCCAACGGGCGATGGAGGCGCCCCTTCGAGACCTAGTAGAGGCCGACCAGTTGTTATCGGACTGTACGGTGTTCCGAATGGCAGGTGCAAGACAGCGCGCTGCTAACGTCGCTGGCGCAGTGACTGGTGCCGTTACCAGAATCGCCGAGAATGTGAAGGAGACCGCCGTGACAGGTGAGAATAATTGGCCGTTGGCTATTGATTATACTCGAGTATACGGATTAACCTGTCATGCTATTGTCCAGTATTTTCTTCCGTATGAGCTAGTCATGGCATTGCTCATTGAAGTGGAGCCCGCTCCGAAGATTCAACGCGCAAGGTCTTCATGATTCTCGCTGCCCGAGGTCCGTGTTCAAATGGTGGAAATCTGTCGTTCAGGAGGCCGGATGCTTCGGAGTACCGTTGTGAAGCAAACCCGACTGGCCGTGCCTCACATCAGTGCGCTGAGGGGCAAGCGGGAGATGAAGAGACGGAGGAGTCTCCGGCAATCCCGTCGTAGCCTCTCGCTCGCTGACCCGAGACACCGGGATGGTACGTTCCAAGTCGCTCGAAACATTCTGCGCTCTCGGTGCCGGACGATTCGGCTAGCAAGCCTCGCTTTCCAGGCCCGTTAGCGTCTCCGAGAACACCGCTCGAGCTCGCCAGCGACGATGGTGAGTGTTTGGGATCCTCCTACTGGTCGGTTAGAGGTCAGGGCGCACAAAGTGGGCGCGTTGCCTCTCGATCGTAGACTATTAGACTAGCATAAACGCTCGCAATCCCCTGCGCCTCGCGGGACAGCTCAATATGTTGTGGTCTGCAACTGATGTGCCTCTTAGGTTCGGAGTACTCAGCGGTCTCCAGCTATCGCAGCGAATGGGAGGAGTCTGGTTCGGCGAAGAAGCCGCCAATCGATCGGAGGCTCGAGGGACTCTTTGAACGTGGGAAGAGCGTCGGCACCTCTTTCTGAGGTTGTCTGTTTGCCTTTTCAGACCTCGACCTGCTAGAGCGTCCGATGCCCGAGGATTTGGCTGCCATGTTTGGCGTGAAGGCTGCGACTGAGTATTGTCGCAAAGCCTTCAACAGCAGTGACGCCTTTTCGGTGCAGGAGGGAAGAGAAGAGGTCCGTTTGAGCTGGGTTGCGCATCTTGCCATCGACCATGCCCCGACAAGCTCGTTCTCTCGGTGACTTTCTGTCGCAGGCCCAGGGTGAAGCCGTATCGCCAGCAGCGTTAGAATGGGCACTCGCTGCGCAGAAGCTAACGACTCTTCGAGGAGTGAATTTGCGTCCTGATATTCAAGAGCTTCTCGTTGCCAGCAGTAAGTTATCGCCTGATGAGGAATGCTTACTTATTGCCTTCGAAGCGCCACATCGTTCGCATCGTTGTAGCTTAGAAAAACTATCTCACAATGTATACCAGGTTAGATTCAGGGAAAACTGCGGACTTGATGAAGTTTCCGAAGCCATATACGTTTATTGCCGCTAGTTAGTTGCGTGTCTCGGCCAGGTACCACAACGACTGCGTCGACGGGTGTAGCTTCTCAGCCCAGGGGGTCATCACCTGTCCCTGAGACCGGATCCCCTAGAGTACAGTTGAGCATGACTTTGGAGTTGGAGGGCGTCGGGATAAGTCTCATTGACTCAGCCCCTGAAGAGCTCCTGTATGTTCGCAACAGATTTCTCGGGGCACTACGCGTTTGCTGGGAATCCGCGGTCGAGTTGTTTCGCCTATCCCGAAGACGAGCAATCAGAAAACGCTTCGGATTCAAAGTCCACCTGTCACACATGTTATCCATTATTGTGCAAATTGCCATTGAGCCTCGACGTCATCAGTTGGTGGCAAATCTCGGCTTCGTTGAATAGCTGCACCTCTTTCGTCTACGATGCATAAAGGCACTGTCGCGCTAGGTACGCCTCCGCCAAGCGAATACTATTGTCAGTGAAGCGGGCCGGCGGTCCCAGCACGGACTCGACTGTCCACCTCAGTGTGGGAAGAGTCCAGGTCGACAATCATGTCAAAGATGGGTAAATCACCGGCACTGGTCTTCCTTTGTGAAGTTCGCAGCACGGTGAATTACCGTTTGTCTGCCTCCCGTATGACTATTCCTTGAGCGAAGGCTAGTGCTTTCCCAGTACTGGCCAATTTCGTTCGGGCCGCCATGCTGCGATCGCCGAGAGCCGGTCTCTCGCAGGTATTTCAAGACCCTGCTACATACGAAGGGAACGACTTCGAGTCGAAAGGGACTCGAAGACCTTCTGCCCGTAATGGCAGAACCGAGCTTCCAGGTAATTGAGAGCGCTGCCTTCCCACGTGACGTCGGTTGGTGATCTCTCTCTACTGCTGCTGATAGTATTGTGATCGACCGTATCGGAGGCATGAAGAAGCCACCGTGTTGTCCTCGTTGTCGCACATCCTGTGGT
Source organism: Perkinsus olseni (assembly GCA_013115135.1). NCBI lineage: Eukaryota > Perkinsozoa > Perkinsida > Perkinsidae > Perkinsus > Perkinsus olseni. The sequence continues at coordinate 55,849 of JABANP010000236.1, read as the reverse complement.
TACTCGGGTCTATCGCAGGTCGGGATGGTGCTGATGCCGGGCAACCAGTGGAAGAATATACGGGAGATTCGCTGTCTAAATGTGACACTACAACCCTTAGTCATCAACGTGGACCAGAAGTCGTTTGTCCGTCTGCTGCGGTGAGCAGGGAGTATTTCACAAGGAGCCCTACGTTGCCTGAATGCCACAATGCGTTACCTTACATTGAGCTTGGAGCGAACGAGTCCAGCAAAACATGGCGTGGGTCTCGTCACTTGGATATGTCGTGCGGAAGCTTCGCCGCCGTGAGCTCCGGAACGAAGGAGACTTCCTTTCTATCAGAAGTCAGCGTCCGCTGCTAGGTTCATGATGGAGTTGAACAGCCTTTTCGAGGTCGTCCCAGCTAGCATGACGAAATACGTGGACTCTGTGCGAGCCGCGGGGAAGAATGACGAACAGGCAATTTCGGGACGAGCAACTGCTAGAGCATCCGCGGCTTCTTCACTGGCCCATCAAAAGATGCTAGGTGAGTTCGAGATGGTGTGGTATGACATCTCGACATAATACAGCGCTGCTCGACAGGTACTCCGGAATTCGATCCCAGCCAGAGGGCGCCAGCGGACAGCAAGGTCTACATCCAAACCTTCATCTTGGATCCGGTACGATCTAGCTCATAACTTCGCTCAGAGTCATTGCGTTGGAAGGGTTTGGGCATTTTCCGTTAGTGGCCCTGGAACCGTGTTTAACCTCAATCGTCATTCCCTGTGGCGGAAGACTCGTCGGTCGTTTTATGAAGTTGAGCTGGTCCTTTCTCAGGTGAAGGTAAACTTCTCACTGCACACGAAGAGCTCGCGGGGGAAGCCAGGGAGTAGAGGGAAGGATGACAACGTGGCCCTGGTGAGGTCGGCTTGAGCGTAGATCATGAGGCTGTAGCGAGAAGTCTCCAAGCGTACGCTGCCGAATGATTCACCTGCTTGGAACAGCTATGAACGGATAATGGGAATCCACAGTCTTTTTCGTGGATTTTGGGAGTGATAGCTCGTGAAGAAACACAGCAACTCCCTGTGAATAATCGTCGAGTTGAAAAATAGAAATATCGTCTTCCCATAATCAACTCATATGAGTCGAAGGGACTTTGTTTCGTTCCATTCCACTGGCTAATACATCCATCCGATAGGTTCGTCTACTGAACGCCGCCTTCGAGAACGTCCCGAAGGTCTCTAATTCCCCAATACGTTTCAAGGCCATCACGACTGAGCACTCCTTTGCTACTCCGGCGGAACTCGTACGGTGTGAATTCATATTCGCGGATCGGACGGCGGTGGCAATCTTCAAGATGAATATGCCGATTTTTTTCTGTGGTGGTTTTCGTGTCAAACGAGGCTCATCTCCAGCTTCGTCAGCTTGTCTCGCATGTGACGAGTGGAGGATTACCTGAGCATCACTTCAGGCCTCTGATGTAGCCAGCTTCTATCTGCGAGAAGGTATGATGCAGTTCCTCAAGATTATCGGCTCTATCGATGTTCTCGGCAATCCTGTCACATTTCTGAACAGAGTGAGTCCCTAGCTACACGAAATGTTAACCTACAGGCCTTGCCCGGAAGTCCAGAGAAATCCTTCGACCAGTGAAATTCCGGGCACATCTTCAAACATTGAGTGTTTAACACCGTGATGGGGATGTCCGTTTGATATTCAGTTAATCTCATCCGTTGAGGCACGCCGCCGTTGAGCTCAACGGCGGGTGTTCCGTTGGGATTCGGGCGTAGACGGTATTAAGACATTTTTCTAACGATCTCCCGCATGTTCAGGTTGGAGATCGAGTGGTTGACCTACTCAGAGACTCGACGGACGCTTCCTCACGAGGGGACTCTCATTCGCTCACGACTTCCCTAGGTGTGTTGGGAGTCTTCCCTCGCAATGGGCGGCACTTGCAGCGTTGTGAAGTAGGCCGCGGTGTGAAGTCAATTGGTGCTGGGGTCATTGGGGGCCTGTTCGACTCATTGTCGAGAATGACGGGTGGCTTGCATGCTACGGCTGATGCTATCATAATTTACCTCCAGTGGATTTGGATGGAGGATCAAGACCAAAACGATCGACGAGGGAGAAGTTTCGATATGACTTCCTATGAAGACACTATCGAGGTGAATTGTGACCAATAGTCTTCCAATTTACTCGGTCGTGCGAGAACTTCCCTGGGAGGAGCTGTGTGTCAGGCATCACGCTTGGCTCAACTGGCGATCACCGGTGTCAGTGATGGAGTGGTAACCGGCATCCAGCTCGGAGTCATCAGGATCTATCGTGGAGCTCTCCTCGCCCTGTGGCATCCATGGGGTGCTACTAGACATGCTACCATCCTTGCTTTGATTCCGGTGAGAGGGTATGAATACTTCCTGAACGATACACTTCTCTCTGTGCGCGCCCGATGGTGGTTTTGAATTACTGAACTCCCTCATTTGAATTCCTCACAGGAGGGAGCCATTTTACAGGCGACGCCAACCGATCATTCAGTAGTTCCCCCCTGCTTTCTCCGCCGTTAACTTGCCTGGTGTAATGGCCTCGGTTTCAGGGTGTGATCACCGGGTTATCAACGCTGGCGCTATGCTTGGTATCGACAGTTCTTCTGGGTCTAGCATCGATATTCCGAGGGCTTCGTAACTCCGTTATCGATAAGGATACGGACTGGGACGGGTGAGCAGGGCTGGCGCTGGCAGGCTTCCTGATTGTAGAATGTCACCGTCACAGCCCCTAGTAAATGTGTCCAAAACAAAGAGAGTTAGATAGGGAGTGTTAGCGACAACCGTAGAAGTCTAGCCATAGGACATTGATCTTGTATTGTGATCCACTGCCATTACCTCTGCTTAGCCTTAAATGTCACCGCTGGTGAAAGCGACGAACGTGGTGCCATTGGCCCGATTGAAGTCTGTTCTGGAGTTCTTCTCCTAGGTCGGAGCATCACGAGCAAGTTCGCCCTGCCCTTCACACCGGTGGCTGGAGATGCCTCAAGCAGTACGACCCTGTCCTGGCCGTCGTATCCCGCGCTCTCCGCATTGCTGACCAAGGACAAGGGCAGCAGGGAATAGACGCAACAATCATTTATTCTATGGAGTTGCAGGAGAGTGAGTCCACCAACTGTTCTGGGCATTTCCAGGATTGAAAAGTTCGAAGAATTCTACGTTTTGCCGAGGTCGCACTGAAGCCTTTTCTCTGTATTTAGCGACTTCGAGATGTTTTAGATCGCGATTCCACTGCGAGGGCGATGTTCCAGTCTTTTTAGAGTCGACGGTTCGAACCTTCTACTGCATCACCCCGGAAGCGATCCTCAAGCTATCTACTAAGCACGGCAGCTCGCTTGAGCTGAAGGTGGTTCCGGCCGAGCCTTGAGTGCCCCTCGAACAGCCCCAGGAGAACTTCCTGGCTTTGATAGGTACCATTCGCGGCTATACGGGGTCTTCGGCTAGCAGCCGTCGACCGGCAAGGCTCCACCGGCGGGATTTTTGTCTTAACAGTATCGTTCAACTCGCAGTCGAGATATCCAGGAAGGACGGGAGCCATTCAAGAGCCGACGGTAGGCCTGGTTATCGCGTTTAGCTCATGGCCAGGCATGCTTGTCGATTTTACTCGGCTTACTGCAGTTGGGGCGGCTTCTCGATGAGCAGGCCCCGGTCCCGAAAGTGGTCACCGTTCTCTCCAATGCCGTCTTGTGTGAGACCTCGAACAAGAACTCTTGGTTCTTCACAGGGGTCTTACGTTCGCGAGCACCATCAGCGAGGTTCGCCGGAAGTCGTGGAACCGGCGAAGCTGGAGTGCACTAAGCGAGCAGCTCACAGGAGTCTTGACTCAGAGGGTTTACACGAGGTGAGGACCGCCGCAGCTGTCTGCCCCTTAGTGCTAGGGTGGCCGTCTAAGCACTGTTATCAGCGTCACTCATGCCTGCCCACTCGATCTCAGAAATAAGATTCCAAGATGTTCAATAATTGTTCACTGAGCATTGATCCGGCTCGTTGGGAAAAAGCCTGACGTTGATTTGAGTGTTCGTGCGCGGGCTAAAGGCTTTCTCGCCTATCGTCCTGTGTAGGGTTGCACCCTATCTAACAATTCTGAAAACTGATGCGGCGGCCTTCTGTGCTCCGGGTCGCGTCCAGGATTTTGAGTTGATTGGCCCTGGTGATGGCCACACAGGTACTCGCAGAGTGTGAGAAGGAAGCAGCAGCTCCTGATGTATACTGGAGATCGAACACTGACCATCATGAAGCGGTGAGTTTTTGGGGTATCTGTTCTCCTCCGCAGTGCTCTGCTGTAACTTCCATTCGGCTGTGGCCTACTCATTGGGTGGCTGCTTGTGGAGAAAGATCTTCTGTAGAATACCGGTGAGACCACACGTGAATCATCGAATGCAATATCGTCACGCAGTGTATAAAACAGCTTTAATAACAGTTTTATTAAAACTGGGAACTGGTACTTGATCGAAACTGGAGTGTCCTCTCAGATGCAAACGCGCTTCGAGTCGTGGTCCGACGCCTCCTCGATGTTTGACACGCTGGCTGAGGCATTGAGCGCATACAGCGCACGACATGCCACTGTCACCTAGATCTCCCGTAACGTTACAGACAAAGTCATTCATTATTGTTTAGCGGGCTCTACTCCATGTCGACGACTCAGCCATATAACCATCTAGCATGACAATTCACCGACCAGCTATTCTCAGTTTTAAGGCACACCTATGCCATTCGCAAGCCGTGTTCGGTTCATGAGAGTTGTGCGGGGGGGCCAAGCTGCAATGAAGCACCTCCACTCTCCTGGAAAGCATCATCTAACATGTATGTCGTCAGTTGCAAGCGACCGGGTTCAATAAGTTGTGAACGAAATGGATGAACACTAAGAAGGGCGATCAGCTGACTGGGGAGGTGGTAGCTGATGGAAGATGCTGTCGTAATGTACCGCTTGATCTGAATGATAGAGTACGGCCTAGCGGATGAGCCTACACTCCAAGTTGTTCATGACACAGGTTCAACCCCGGCATAGTATCTTTTCGCCTGATGGGTTACTGTCGGAGGGAGTCGTCCATTAACCATGCAGTTGGAGGAGTTGAACTTCTACTGTTAAGGTACTACTCTCGAGCCCCTAACGTGCAAGCAGACATGAAGTGCAGAAGGCCGAGCCGAGGACGACACTGCCGGAGAAGAGGCTCCACTACAGTACGACTTGAATCTTAGTCAGTGTTTTTTTTGGTCGAGTGGGTAGGCGGCAACGCTGACACCCGATCAACCTTTGTTTGGAACTCGCTGACGATACTGACAAGCCGCTTGTCACAAGCGGCTCGCGAAAGGCAGTGTCAAACAAACCTGAGCCGATAACACAGGGCAAAGTACAAATTCCAAGACACGTGACCAAAATCGGGCAAAGTACGAATTCCAAGACACTGACCAAAATCCAAGGCGCCGGAAAACGCGCCCTTGTCTTATGGCCTTAGTGCGTTGCGACTACCCGCTACGTTGCGTTGCTGGTCGTCATGCAACGACGCATCGTCAGAAAAAAGAAAACCAATGTTAGTGGAGTACTGACCATGGCCCCCGTGAACCAGAAACCCGACGAAGAGGGGCAATTCCCAAAATCCAAGGCATCTGACCAAAATCCAAGGCGCTGTCCCCGGGGATTTTGGTCGCTGTCTCCATTTTGCTCTTCTGTCTCCATGTGCGTCCTACGTATATGTACAAGCCCCCCAGTTTTTTCGCTCGCCTTCGGCGCGCGCATCCGCCTGTGCTCGATGCTCTCTCAAGTCGAACCATTGGAATGAAGCACCTAAATACCCGGGAAGAATCTCAACCATTCTTCCAGGGAATATTGAGCATTCTTTCTTCCCGGGAATTTCCGGAATTCCCGGTAAGAAAGAATAGCATTCTTCCCCGCTGGGCCACCCTGTTGACTCTTGAGATTGGCGGCAATTCCCTACCTTTTGTTTCCTTGGCTATTGTTCATAGACCTTCCATTTTTTGCTATCACATCAACAACTGTGTCGTCAGACCGTGATCGCTGTTGTTAAGATGACCATACCTGATGATCCAGTCGACGAGGTGGAGAAGATGATCAGAGATCATATGTCGCAATTCTATGCTACCGCACGAGTGGAATCACCAATTCCGTCTTGTCAGGCCCCATCCGAGTCAGGCGGGCGAGATTGGTGTTATAGATTGGGTAAGTATCTGATGCCTAAAGTAGCGGGTTCACTCATCATCATGCTCTACGTATTTTGCTGAGAGCATACAGAGAACCAAAATTTTTGGTTAGAGTGGCTGGTTGCTGCATGTGGATCGGTCGCACAGTGTGGATCAGATTAAGCCTTGGCTGTTGACAACTATCGATGTCAGGTTGAAGTTGAAGAAAAATACCAAAGGATGGGCATTGCCACAGCTCTTATAAACAAAACATTTCATTACGTGAGTCGGAGAAGGATTCTTGTTCTTGTGCGGTGAAGCCAGGATGAATGAGGCCCTTTCTAGGCCCTTACAAAGTCGAACGGAGTCGAGTCTGAGTTATATTCACATAGCTAAAGACGTGTGATCCTTTTTTCAGCATTTACGTGCATTTCAGATTGGAGCCAAAAAGTCCCAGGTCGTCGCTATGTATCTCGTGGTGAATCCCAATAACAAGGAGGCCATCGGCCTTTACAAGAAAACCGGGTTCGTGAAAGTCGGCGGTAAGCATTCGCTCCCGGGTTCGGTTGCTTGATAATCGCCCTGGGTTCACTCTTTTCAGTGGACCTTTGTATGCACGTTTACGCTCGCTATCACTTTTGACTGAACAACCAAGTCGGCGCTATTATTCGGGACGTCTCAGTGAGACGGTCTCACAATAGGTTATGATACTGTATTATTAGTTGTCAGTGTGGCAACTTCTCACTCTGGTAAGTCTTTTATTCATTGATGCGCTATTACTGAAAAGCAGTACTTTTGCCTCAAAAGTTTTGCGCTATACCGGTGATATGACGAGAAGCTTTCTTACCATTCATCAGGAGTAGTGTTCATCTCTTAGTGGGGATGCATATCAACGAACTACTATATGAAAAGTCTGGTTACCAGACGTTATCAAACTATCATAGTTTGATAACGTCTGGACCATAGTTTAACTATGGTTAGTAGCCGTCGATCGGCAAGGCTCCACAGGCGGGATTTTTGTTTTGACAGTCTCGTTCAACTCGCAGTTCATATTTCCAGGGAGGACGGGAGCCATTCAAGAGCCGACGGATAGGCCTGGTTATCGCGTTCACCTCATGGCCAGGCATGCTTGTCCATTTTACTCGGCTTACTGCAGTTGGGGCGGCCTCTCGATGAGCAGGCCCTGGTCCCGAAAGTGGTCACCGTTCTCTCCAATGTCGCCTTGTGTGAGACCTCGAGCAAGAACTCTTGGTTCTTCACAGGGGTCTTACGTTCGCGAGCACCATCAGCGAGGCTCGCCGGAAGTCGTGGAACCGGCGAAGCTCGAGTGCACTAAGCGAGCAGCTCACAGGAGTCTTGACTCAGAGGGTTTACAGGAGGTGAGGACCGCGCAGCTGTCTGCCCCCTAGTGCTAGGGCGGCCGTTAAACGGCCGCCGTTTAAGCACTGTTATCAGCGACCTCCTTCGGGGCTCCGAGTCTCGGTTTTCGAGTTCATTGTCGCTGGTAGCATCCACACAGGTACTCGTAGAGTGTGAGAAGGAAGCCGCAGCTCCTGGCATATACTCGGGATCGAGCAATGACCATCTTGAAGGAGTGAGTTGCTGAGGTATCCGTTCTCCTCGTGCTGTGCTGTAACTTCCATTGCGCCATTGCCTGATTGGGCGTCCGCTCGAGGGGCAAAATCTCGTGTGTAGGAGTTCAAGCCCAACGCCGAGAACCGGCTTAATCAGACTAGCACCGATGCTTCTTGTTTCAAGAGGGATGAGTTAGGAAGTGTTCATCTCGTGTGGGTTATCAGCAAAATAACATTCATACGTCGTGGAATGAGATGTTGTCACGCAGCGTCTTGAAGTGCAAGCCACGGTTCGCCGTGAGCGTAGTTTAAGCAAACAGTCTGTCCCTGATCACAAGTGTTGCGACACAAAGTTGTGTCGCACCTCGGTAGCTAGCCAGCAAACCTAGTACTACAGTGTAGTAACTACACCAACCTGGTCAGCTTATTGGTATTTACTCCACCAATTTTTTTTTCTTTTTTCTTGCCCTTTTATCACTCCCGTGGATTACCGCGCTTGGGTGCTCCACTGCCTTGATACGTAAAGTATCGTTCGGCGTGGTGTGTGTGAGCTGAGCCCACTGGGCTTCACTTCCACTCACACGAGTTACAACCCATACGCTCAGGCCGATAATCAGCCAGGAGTTAAAGTGTGTCGTAGTTAAGGCACTCCTCTTATTACTCATTAATTGTAATTGTTGGGTTAGCGAAATGGGACGAGGTGAGCTTAACTCAGCTCGGTCGAACGTTAGTAGCATGAGAGCAGCCATGCCTTTGTCCTTTCAGATGCATATACGTTTCGAGTCATGGACTGATGCCTCCTCGATGTTCGACAGGCTGGCTGAGGCATTGACCGCATACCATGACCGACACGCCACGGTGACCTAGGTCTCACATGAAGTCACAGACCAAGTCGTTTATCATTGTTCAGCACGTCTTCAACTGTCTAGCATGATGACTCACCGAAAAGCCACTATCAGTTTCAAGGCTCATCAATGCCATTCCCAAGCCGTTTTTCATTTATGACAGTTGTGCCCGGGGGGCACGCTGCAATGAACATCCCTACCTCGGGATAGGATCCTCATTGATGTTCTTGCCGCTGACCTAGTGGTATAATACCACTTTGTATAGCACCACTGTGCCAGAAATACCACTGGTATTTCTGGCACAGTGGTGCTATACAAAGTCTCGCCCCGAGATTCTCGGATCGTCTCAAAAGTTTGCATCCAAACGATCCTTGTTCGGAACCCGCTGGCAAGACTGACGAGCGGCTCGCGAAGGGCGTGTCAATTCGACCCAAGTCAATCGTATGAAGCAGGAATTTCGGGCGTGCGCGAAAATTTTTGCCTGATCTGGGGCGAGCGCCAAGTTGTTCGTCTCGCGTTCCTGCCGTGCAGGGCGCAATATGCGTTGGTAAAGACGATGAAATAGATGTCTGAAAAGAGTTGAGTTCGAGGAGCGTACGCCGTACGGGATCCTCGTCATCCTTGCCAGCAGAAGAGCTATTGTCTATGAACGAAAGGGGGTCCGCACATGTTCTACCCACGTGGCGCACGAAAACCCGTGCTCGCACTATCAACTCCAGTGATCACGACGGCTATTAGCGGTTGTGCTGCACTGCGCGGGCCACAGGGACATTCTGCACAGTTTGCAGTCGTCGATGGTTAATTCCTAACTTCCAAGGGAGAAGTACAATCTCCAAGGAACATTATCACACTTGTAAGTCACTTGCGCATGATCTACCATTTCAGACATGAATCATTCCGTCTCTACTCAACAGTTCGAAGGAGGCATCTTCAGCAGGGGATCTCGTTGCCCTGGGTAACAGTTCTGATCGATAAATACATTTTGATCATCCTGAGCATCGCGAGGCCGAGGGACGAAACTCTCGATCGCTGGAAAAATCGTAATTCGAAGGTGGCGATACACTTAGTATAAGCTGGAGCAACCCGCGGTCGGATTTCTGCTTATCCATTTCAGCGGGGCTTTTGTGTTTTGAATGCCCTCAGAATGCCACGCGAGTCCTCCTTTCTGCGTTCGGCGGAGGTATTGATTATTCTACTCCTGCTGGCTGTACTCTCAGTACAGCACGACACAGCGGTGGTTATGATACGAGATTCTCACGGCGAGCGCGTCGGTATAGAAGAGGCTTTCCGCAAGCATCGGGAGGTAATGGGGGGAAAGAGGTCGTCGGACGGGGAATCAATTCGATTGTCGAAGTGCTTACGATGCGACGAGAAGTCGGCTGTGATAGAGAAGTTGCCAACAACCGGCATACAAATTGTCCACACTGGCAGTCTGAAGTGTCCGTCATCTCATGAGGGTATTTGCGACTTCGTGAAGTCCCTCAAGTCCGATTTGAACTACACGGTAGCTGCATGCACGGACGGGTCGGAGCCTAGTTCCTTCAGAATGAGCTCAGCGGGGGCAGATGCCTCGATGGTCGGAGCTGAGGCTAGCTTGAGAGCGTATTGTAGTGTACTAAAATACCCTCCGAATGACCCGCTATTCTCAGAGCAAAGAGATTACTTCAGAGCATTGGGAATTAGGCAAACTTGGAAAGCTGTGAGACGGTCGGGTCTCCCTCGGAAAGACGTTGTCGTGGCTATCTTGGATAGCGGTATAACACCGGGGCATCCTGAATTCGAGGGGAAGGTACTGAGGGGACACGACGCTTCTGGAGCGTGGAAGAAGTCGGTGGAGGATCACTTTGGCCACGGTACGGCGATGGCCGGTATCATTGCCTCAAATATTAACAACGGGGTCGGAATCGCTGGCATCGCGGATAAGGTGCTGATCCGACCGATAAGGATGTCAGAAAAGGGAACGAAAGCCGCGTTCGAGAGGGTAGTGCGTGCATGGGAGGCCGCCCTGACGTTCGAGAATACCGACATTATACTCTATTCTGCTGGAGGTTGGTTCGACCAGGACAGATCCGTAATCTACAAGTTTGCACTGGAGCAGGCCGTCAAGAAGGGCATCCTAGTTCTCACGGCTGCTCCCAATTCTGACAATGTCGATGGCCCAGAGGAGGTGGAGCTGCCATGCGCTCTAGCCAACGGCGTATCGGGAGTCCTTTGCATTGCAACGACAGTGACAAGCGATCCCTTCACTGCCTTGGGTGATGCTGCCAAGCTTGCTAGTTTCGGCATGCCTGGCACCAACGTCACATACCCGACACCAGTGTGTTGGCTAAGGCTTTTTTGAGGGCAAACAGCCCCGTGCCCCCCATCTCAGTATATGCCTTTGCCCCGTGCCTCCTTGCACTGCCCTGTGCCTGCGCACCTCTGCCCCGTGAAAAAATTAGGGTTTTTCAAGTGCGCAAGATTGGGTGGTGCTCATGGTTCGTTGTGGCTTTAATTTGTAGCACTTCCGAATCGCGAGTCCCGATGTCGTGTAGCTCTCAATTGGTAATACCTTCGGAATATCTCACCAATGCCCACCTCGGCCCGAATCGCAAAACAGAAAAGGCGAGAGCTCGAGAAACTGCAGAGCCAGAATCATAGAATTGCAGATATGTTCAAGAAGATGAAAAAGAAAGCGAGAACTGACGGTAGTGAACCAAACTTTGGATTTTCCAGTACAGTGGCCCTGAGTTATGACTGTCCTTCAGGTGTTCCGCACTCGTCGGCCAGGGACCCGAGCGCGAGATGTCGAACTTCGACAAGCTCACAGTCTAAACTCGACATCGAACAGCGCAAAATGGTACATGAACCTTCATCCTCGTCAATGTCAATGATGGATGACGAGTCGTCCGGTGGTTGCAGAGAAGATCAACCAGAGGCGCAGAAAACCATAGCAGTTGACAAGGATGGGATAGCATTCTTCATAGGTCATATCACCCGGGCGTGGTAGCTCCCAATGCATGAAAGCCCGACGTTTCAGATAATACGGGCGAGAGTTCGTCTGCTTCAAATCGAGTCGGAGATGATGGAGCTCGTGAGAGGCGGGGCATCAAACGCAAACATTGTGCTGATGATGCCGTGGACAAAGCCCGAGCTCAGCTCAAGAAGTGGCAGACTCTCCACAACGAGCTAGAAACACTTGCGGTCTCTTCAACTCCAGATGGCCCTGCTCTGCAGTGCTCTGTTTGTAATATCCCTGTGAGGGTGAAGCTCGATGCGGCCTTGAGGCACGTGCAGAGCAACAACCACACGGCCAAGGCTACTAATACGATAGGTAATGCACTCAAGGCCATGACAAGACCCATCGTCGAACGAGTGGTCGTCCTGGTCCATGCAGCCTTGCTCTGTCTGGTCGTTGGTTGTGCTCAACGTAATTCGAGCCACCTGGTGAAGGCGTTCTCCGCTTATGGTGCCAATCCTCCCAAGAGCGCATGGCAGTCATATGGCTACTCCTGGCAGTTCGTCCTTGCCGCGTGGAGAGTTATTAGGCGTCACCTTGCGGCTCAAGTGATGGACAGCCCTCTGCACGCCGTGAGCTTCGATTTGAGCACCGACATCAGCACCAAAAAAAGATTGGCCTTCGTTGTGGCCTATGCTGGAAAAGACGGAGATGCTCGGCAAAGCGTCTTGGGTTTCACACAGTCTCCTGGGAAGAGTGCCGATATCGCCGAGAGGATCGAAAGGTTCTACGAGGAGAGTGGGATAGATCCGTCGCGTTGTACTGCCGCGATTACCGATGGAGGAGGAGCAGAGAAAAAAGCGTACGAGCTGTTACGTGGTAAGGGATACTTCCAGGACTCTAGTACTTGGCATCACTGCGCGGCTCATCGCATCTCTTTGAGCGTGGAGGATTGCTGGGAGACTAGTCCGTTCTGCAAGTCGGTGGAGTCGTTATTCATCTGCATATACGGGGAATTCAATAGATCAAGTCCTCGTTTAGAGCGCCTCAGAGCTCTGCAGTGCGCACTTGATTAGAGTGAGGAGGAGGATACTCGGTTGAGGAGATTCGTGAAATATTACCGAGTGAGATGGATCGGTAGACTATCATGTTTACGACCGATTCTATTGCACTCCGCCGCTCTGTTGAGCTACTACGATGCTTCCGAAAATGCCTCGAGGTCACCTGAGCATCTTCACCTGCTGAGGGATTCAAATGGGGACGGCCCGTTATGCCAGCTCTGGGATATTCTGCAGAAAATTGGTGACCATGTCGTGCAACTACAAGCCGAAGCTCTGAGCCTATCTGGTGGAATGCGCATTGTTAGCGCGTTGGAAGGAGTTCTGACCATGTCACTCAACAATCTGAGCAGGGAGGTGAAGCCGTTTGTCCTTGGCCTCATCAAGAGGTTGAGCGTCCGCATCCCCATCGAAGAGAGACAAGCGGCGATGGAGGAAGCGACCCTCGCGGACCCCGTGGCCATCACTGGTGCTCGAGGACTCCAGTTAGGATCTGCCGAGGGAGGAGATCTACAGCAGTATGTCATTGCATGCCGTGACCTGAGGATCCGGCAAGGATCACTATCATCGAGGGATCTGATCGACATCGCTAAATCTACTGGAAGTGAAGATCTCCTAACACGTGTCATACGTGGTGTCGTCAAAGTGCCCACCAGCTGCTCTGCGGAGAGATGCTTCTCTGTACTCACCAGAGAGTTAAGTTCGAGCAGAAATCGCCTCGATGGTGAGAACCTTGAAGCTGACATTCTCTTGTGTGCCAACAGAGATCTCCTATTGGCTCTGCTGGAGAACGATGAGGCTTCCACTGGTGGTGTCGGAGGTGGCTTAGCTGAGGTCGCCCACGAGTGGCTCGCTCTCAAAAATAGACGCGAGAAGACACGAGGGAACAAGGATGATGATGATCAGTGCCACGATAATTAATTATTTTCTGCCAATCAGTGGATCGCTGATCCTGTCACTGGGTTCCAGTGTATGCGCAGGTTACGATTCGTAACTCTTTATCCGTAGCGCAAGAGCAGTTGTGTTGAAATTGAATGAATTGATACAGCAGTCAATAGGCGGAGGCGAGGCCACAGGGTGACTGGCAGTCACTGACTGCCCCTGCCCTTCCTCAAGAATGGTCCCCACTGCCCCGAACCAAGCTGCCGTGACCCTCCGCCTCCGCCTAGGCTTGGGGCTTAGACAACACACTGCCCGACACCAATACGCGACGGGGATGTTTGGCGCTACGCGAAGGGCCAAGGCTCATCGGTCGCTGCAGCAGCCGGCGCGGGAATAGCAGTGCTGATTAAAAGTTTTAAGAACTTCAGGCCGCAGGAGATTGAGAGGATACTATTGAACTCTACCGAGGGCCGAGTCAGGACGAAGGCAGGGGACGAGATGTCGTATGGTGTTCTTCGACCCGACGTCGCAATCAAACAGGCAATAGCTGAGGCAACGTGGTCTCAGGTAGCCTAGTTTTTAGTTGTCATCGCGCTTAGTGTGATGTATGGCCTTCTGTATGCTGCTGTATTTTCCATGTGATATCTGGTGATGGTGAGTTGTCCCGTGCAAGTTCAGAATTACTTGCGTTCTTAAGCGACCGAGCTCGGTGGTGTGTACAGTATCAGCCGGGGCAAGCAGTAATTGTGTTCCATCTCATCCGGTTCAGTTGTGCTTCCATGTGATGACATTCTAGAAATGCCACACGAGTCCTTCTTCCTACGTTTACCGAGAGGGCTGATTATTCTACTCCTACTGGCTGTACTCTCAGTACAGCACGACACAGCGGTGGTTATGATACGAGACTCTCACGGCGAGCGCGTCGGCATAGAAGAGGCTTTCCACCGGCGTCGTGACCTCGTGAGGGGGAAGGGCTTCTTGGACGACAAATGGGATCGATTATCGAAATGCTTCGGAGGAGCGAAGAAGGCGACCGTGGTAGAAGATTTGGGAGCTATCGACGTGCAAGTCGTTCACGCTGGGAGCGAGGATTGCCCGGTCTCCCACGTGGACATATGCCGCTTCGTCCACTTGATTGCGTCTGATGTGAGCTACGAGGTAGCGGCATGCACGAATGGCTCGCAGTTGGCTTCATTCAAAACGGGGCGTGCCGGGGCTGGGGCCTCAATCGCGTCACGTGGTTCGACTCGCGAGACGTATCAGGATGCGTTGAAATATCCCCCGAATGATCCGTACTTCAGAGATCAGGCCGTGTTCTTCGAAGCTCTGAGAATAAGGGAAACTTGGAGGGCTGTAAAATGGTCAGGTCTCCCTCGGAAAGACGTTGTCGTAGCTATCTTGGACAGCGGTATAACACCGGGGCATCCTGAATTCGAGGGGAAGGTACTGGAGGGACATGATGCCTCTGGAGCGTGGAGGAAGTCGGTGGAGGATCATCATGGTCACGGCACGATGGTGGCCGGTATACTCGGCGCGACCATCAATAACGGGGTCGGAATGGCTGGCGTCGCTGATAGGGTGAAGATATTCCCAATACGGATGTCCCATCGACGGTCGACTCCCAAGTATGCTGCGATTATGCAGGCTTGGGATGCAGCTCTGAACTTCGAGGATACTGAAGTTATAGTATTCGCGTGTGGAGGTCGGTATGATCGGGAGAGGGCACTCTTCTATAAGGGTGTACTCGAGAAGGCTGTGGCGAAGGGAATTGTGGTACTGACATCTACCTCCAATTCCAATGGTGTTGATAGCCAGAACGAAGTTGAGCTGCCGTGCTCACTAGCGAACGGTTTACCTGGGGTCCTCTGTGTTGCAGCGACGGTGACAACTGAACCCATGGTCCTCGCGGCTGACGCCTCCAAACTCGCAAGCTTCGGAGTGCCTGCGACGGATGTCGTGTATCCGACGCGAAAGTATGACGGAGATCACTGGGTGTATAGGAAGAACTGGGGCTCATCGGCCGCCGCAGCGGCTGCTGCAGGCATAGTGGTGTTGATTAAAAGTTTCAAGAACTTCAGGCCGCAGGAAATTGAGAGGATACTATTGAACTCTACCGAGGGTCGAGTCAGGACGAAGGCAGGGGACGAGATGTCGTATGGGCTCCTTCGACCCGAAGTCGCAATCGAACAGGCAATAGCTGAGGCAACGTGGTCTCAGGTAGCCTAGTTTTTAGTTGGCATCGCGCTAGGGTGATGACTGATCAGGCTTCTGTCTTGTGCTCTGTCCATGTTGTGTCTGATGATGGTTAGTTGTCCCGTGGTTCAGAAGTATTCGCGTTCTTGGGGAACCGAGCTCAGGGCTGCGGTGTATAATATCAGCCGGGGCAAGCAGTAATTGTGTTCCATCTCATCCGGTTCAGTTGTGCTTCCATGTGATGACATTCTAGAAATGCCACACGAGTCCTTCTTCCTACGTTTACCGAGAGGGCTGATTATTCTACTCCTACTGGCTGTACTCTCAGTACAGTACGACACAGCGGTGGTTATGATACGAGACTCTCACGGCGAGCGCGTCGGCATAGAAGAGGCTTTCCACCTCCACCGTGACCTCGTGAGGGGGAAGGGCTTCTTGGACGACAAATGGGATCGATTATCGAAATGCTTTGGAAGGGCGAAGAAGTCGACCGTGATAGAAGATTTGGTAGCTATCGACGTGCAAGTCGTTCACGCTGGGAGTGAGGGTTGCCCGGTCTCCCACGTGGACATATGCCGCTTCGTCCACTCGATTGCATCTGATGTGAGCTACGAGGTAGCGGCATGCACGAATGGCTCGCAGCTGGCTTCATTCAAAACGGGGCGTGCCGGGGCTGGGGCCTCAATCGCGTCACGTGGATCGGCCGACTGGACTTTTAGGAATGCGTTGAGATACCCTCCGAATGATCCGTACTTCAGGGATCAGAAAATGTTCTTCAAAGCTCTAAGGATTAGGGAAACTTGGATGGCTGTAAGGTGGTCGGGTCTTCCCCGGAGAGATGTTGTCGTAGCTATCTTGGACAGCGGTATAACACCGGGGCATCCTGAATTCGAGGGGAAGGTACTGGAGGGCTTCGATGCCTCTGGAGCGTGGAGGAAGTCGGTGGTGGATCATAACGGTCATGGTACGATGGTGGCCGGTATCCTCGGTGCGTGCATTAACAACGGGGTTGGGATAGCTGGCATCGCTGATAGGGTGAAGATATTCCCGATAAGAATGACGCAGCGAAGGTCGACGGTCAACCCTGTTAGGGTTATGCGGGCTTGGGATGCAGCCCTGAAATTGGAGGATACTGAAGTGATAGTATACGCGTGTGCAGGGCCGTTCGATCGGGATGGGGCACTCTTCTATGAGCGTGTACTCAAGAAGGCTGTGGAGAAGGGTATCGTGGTCGTAACAGCCAGTTTCAATTCCGATGACGTTGATGGCCAGAACGAGCTCGCGCTGCCGTGCTCTCTAGCGAACGGTTTGCCTGGGGTCCTCTGTGTTGCGGTAACAGTGACGACCGAACCCATGGTCCTCGCAGCTGACGCCTCCAAACTTGCAAGCTTTGGCGTGCCTGCGACGGATGTCGTGCATCCGACGCCATTGTATGACGGAGATCACTGGGTGTATAGGAAGAACTGGGGCTCATCGGCCGCCGCAGCGGCTGCTGCAGGCATAGTGGTGTTGATTAAAAGTTTCAAGAACTTCAGGCCGCAGGAAATTGAGAGGATACTATTGAACTCTACTGAGGGTCGAGTCAGGACGAAAGCAGGGGACGAGATGTCGTATGGTGTTCTTCGACCCGATGCTCGCAATCAATCAGGCGATAGCTGAGGCGAGTTGGGCTAGGGTAAACTAGGCTTCGGTCTTCGACGTGATGATGTGGTGATGCTAATGGTTTAGTAGAGTGCCAAATGGTGAGCAAAGCTCACTGAGCATTACGTGTTGAGCCTCCCACCTAGGGTCCAGCCAAGATCATCGCTGTGTCTTGCATGTGACATTCGACGGTGATGAGTTGTCCTAGGAGGATGAAGGTCCTTTTGCGTTCGGCCGGAGTCGAGCTCAGCGGGAGGAATACAATCCGACTGCGCGGCTCTGCTAGGGTTTTAGTTTTTCTCATGATTGCTGCGTCACGCCGCCTGCCCTGTTAATGAAGAAGGCTTCACTTGTTCAGTGCACGCGGGCCTTGAACGGAGCAAATCGGCGACTGCAGGGGGAGCGACGGATGAGCCGAAAGGGATTTACCTGATTTACCGCTGGGAACCTCCGTGACCTCGAAGAATTTTCGTTAACGAATGCAATTTGGACCGGTACTCTTCGACGCTGGATTCTGTTGAGGTGAGTGCTGCTAGGTGCCGTTGTTTCCTACTATCGCTTGGCGATTCATCGTCCTCGCAGAGCGCAGTGAAACTGTGTAACAGACAGTTTTGATTTAACGAATGTGCGAAATGACCGTTAGGTCAATCTGTGGTCGAACCCGGGCAGCTCGACCTGTATTGAAGTTCCCGGTGTTGTGGGAGGCCGGCGCCGTGAGCTGAGAATGCCCCGTCGCAATGGTCTGGATGGGGTGCACGCATGCTTCGGGCGAGCGAGATTGTCCCGCATGGTGCGAACGGGACAAGGAGGTTGTTCGCTCTCCATCCTCAGCTGAATGACGTGGAAGTTCATCGAGCGTGCTCCTAGCCGCGTGCCGTTCGAGACCGCGGTGCTACCGGTCCCTTCAGGATAGTCTGCACGTCGACCAGTGGGGAGGTTTAATCGAAGGAACTGTGAGAATTTTGAGCCTGGTGGCGGAAATCTGCAGCACCGCCGAAGAGATCAGTTGTCGAGACTTTTGTTTTTGCCGCGGTTGAACGCACGCTCAGCTTCAGCTGCAGGTTCGCCCGAGTGTGAACAGCCTTGTCGTTTTCCGGGACTGGATTTTGCGAGTCGTCTTGGCTACACGGGGATTCATTCCTTCTGGTCAAGTCGCCTTGGCTCGAGCGTAGTGGTGTTGTTGTCGACATGCAGGCGTGCACTCTATTTCTGGGAGTGACTTCAATGGAAATTCAAAACTGATGCACGACCGGGGTATAGAGTCTGGGACAAAGGAAATGCCGCATGCAAAAATGAGGCGGCTATGGTACATGTGAAACTGAGGTCACAACGCCACATGGCAGCAGCAGCATCACCTGCAGCTCAAGGCAGTGCTCAGGCTCTGGCTCAGTACCGCAATATTCCCGACCGCCGTTCTCCCATCACCTGGCATAGCGGCCTCATCTCTGCATGTGGCATAGTGGCCTCATGTCTGCGTGCCGCATTCCCTTCATCAGAACACAGTGTATCAGCCAACTGTATAATAAGTTTGAGTTCAGCCACAGTGACGTACGCTGCTTCTGAGCTCAGTGATCTTTCAATGTCAATAACGACTATTCCTGTTGTCGATCTCTCCTCCTCGTTCCTCGACACTGTGGAGGCTGTCGATCACGCTATGAGTACTCTGGGGTTCATGATCATCAAAAATGCCCCCAAGTTTCCTGCCTCGAGAAATCGGACGGCCCTTCGGATGGCGTCGGCCCTGTTCAGCGTGGACGGTAGCGAAAAACGCACATCGCTGAGCCCTCTGCCGCACTCTATCCGCGGTTACTTTTGGCGTGGGTGGCGAGAACATTGAAGGTCTCACCTCCATCCAGGATACCAAGGAAGCCATCTCCAACAAGAAGGTTATTGACTCTAAGGAAGGCTGGGAGGTCGGTCGAGAATATCCGCCACCATCGGGTTTCCATCGGGGTTCCGTCGTAGGCAGACTTTTCTGTGACCCGAAGCTCAACAGGTGGCCGATTGAGCTGAAATCGCGCCGCTGCCCTGTGTCTCCTGGGAGGAGCACTCATGCTTCGACGACGTCCGAAATGGAGGACAGCTGCTATTACTATGAAGACTCTCAGCTGTGGGCTGACCAGTTGATGGAGGGCTCGAATCTTTACTATGTGAGTGGTGACAAGGACGTCACCGCCGAGAGTTTTAAGAGTTTTGTTACCGAATATTATGAGGACGTTATCGAGCTCTCGAGCCATCTGATCGCTCTCACCGAGGTCGCCTTGCAGCGGTACCACAACCTGGCCCCTGGGTTGGCCTCTCACTGTAATTCTGCGAATATGATCAGCACTCTGAGGATGCTCCACTACCCGCCGGGCAAGGGAAATCAAGCCAGCAAGCTACCTAGCGGAGAGAGCATAGGGATTGGTGCTCATAGAGACTACGGTCTGCTCACTATCCTACTTCAAGACGGTTCTGGTGGTCTGCAAGTACTGTCGCCTGAAGGGGCTCACTGGATCGACGTGCCGCCCAACACCAACTCAGATTTCTTCGTTGTTAATGTTGGTGATATGATGATGCAGATTACTGAAGGATTGTATAAGTCCAACATTCACCGCGTCATTCGGCCGGAGACATGCTCCAACCCAAGATACTCGATACCGTTTTTTGTTGAGCCCCAGCCTCGGATGGAAATCCGCGGAACTGGTGGCCACGACTGTGAGGCGTTTCTTATTGAGTACTATAAGAGAAGCGGAATCCTCGATGAGGAAGCTGTGGAGTATCACCGTCGTGCTCTCGAGGGAGTCTCCGGCTAAGGCTGTTATACTTTCGCTTTTCCCAAGTCTTAGAGCTTCGTATCAGCAACCACCACGTAGAGCAGTAAGCTCCTTCACAGTTGATGAGAATTCGCGTTGAATAGAGTTTTCAATCTCGCGAGGATCGCGGCAGTACACTGCGCCTCAAAGTCTTAAAAAAGTTTCTTTCTCACTATTTTGGACACATGTTGGAGGGTGGAGCAGATGAGTTGATATAGTGTTGCTGTATGTGATATGCATATGATACCAGCATTTCAGCTCATAATTCGATAGGGCATATCGAACTTGCCCAAACCTTCTCAGGAACGCAACAAATCCTTAGAGACAGTGGAGTAGCCGGATATGAGGGTCGGGCACCCATCACGTGCTTACGGTAGCGATGCTCGTAAGCAGCTATGATGTTATCTCCTAAGCCACCGAGAATCTTGGTACCTAGATCATGGCTCGTGCTGAGGTGGAGTCTGTACGCTCTGCTATTTTTCTTCGGGATATCGGCAACGGGAACTACTCGTCGAATAAATCGCCTCACCTACGCAGCGCTCGTTGAGAGACGAGCTTCCCTCGTGACCGAGAATGAAGGGCTCAACCAGATCGGATGTTACTGTTGTGCTCCCGCCAATTTGCAGTCGCTATTAATATGGCAGCACTCGTCGCGGTAGCGCGAACCAATACTTCGAAGCTCCGACTTTTCCTTCCGACTCGAGGACTCTCTAGCACAGCCCAGCGGACAGAGTCACGATTCATCGGTTATGTATCCCAGTGAGTCCCTCGGTCGTCCACCTAGTATGACGCCGCTGTCGAAATTGCCAGCTCCAGCCGCAGTGCTCCCTCGCGTGACCCGCGGATCTCATGCGTCGACCTCAGATATGATCGTTACCTGGGCTACGGCTTCATCTCTCCGGAGAGTCTCCTGCCTGGCGGACAGGGGCTGCGGGACGTCTTCGTGCATCGGAATGATGTCGATTGGCCGACCTCTACTACTGGAGTATCGAGGACTCTTGAGGCTGGTGAGCTGATGATGCCTCCCGCTGCGAATTCGTCTTGGAGATGATGATAACCCATGCTCCGCTTTCGATTTTGCTTTCATGTTGGGACGGACTGTCCGCTTGGATACCTGTGGAGCTTGGGACTCGGACGACGATGCGTCATGGAGTCGCTCTATCGGAGTCTGCTTTCTTTACAGTTCCTCGGATCTTTCCATCGTTCCCCGAATGGGAGTACTCCCGTCGGACTGCACTGGGATGTTGCAATCTCTTACCTTAGGTACACGGGTTTCCTTCCGGGTTGTTGATGATCCGGGCCGCCCCAGACAGTTTCGAGCGGTCTCTGTGCGAGTAAGGGGCTGCCTTTCCTCCATTTCCTGGTCCGCTGTGCGTGGGATGTATGGCGCATGATTGGAGAATGCTGAGTTCGGGCTCTTTGATGAATCATCGACGAGGCGTCGGCGATTCGTCGTCAACGACGATGATTCACACAGATTTATCGCTCCTCGTGTTCTCAGCCAGTGCACTCCACCGATCAACCAGCATCGAATAAGCATTCGATCGAGCTCAAGCGCTACCAATCGCGGCATCGCAGTCCGGTGTTGGACTTTTCAGGACTCAAGAAAGCTATTGCCGAGCATGGAAAGGACGTTTCAGAGTATCTCCAGTCTGTTGTGTCGAAAGTGGTAAAAGAAAGAAAAATTTTATCAAATCAGAGACTTCAATAAAGGAGAAGAAGTCCGTGGCCATATGCTCACGGCACGGATATACTATATTCGGTTAGGCGTCGGTTATCATCTTATGCCTCGAGTAATGGCACCGTGCCATTGGCAGTGCCAATTTGGCACGGGGGAATCCATAGAAGCTCGTAGAGATCTGCCTTAACACTAGCAATACAATCTCATGTACAGTAAACTTCCCGAGTATGTTGGCCGAAAGTTCACAAGCTCTCCCCTCTGGTCGAGACGGTTCAACATCGTTCAGTTCGCTCTGGCATCATGACTGTTGAGACAGTTACTTACGAAGTGCTGCCGCGCTGCGGGCTGGCATATCGAACAAAGCCGTCCTTCGATGCGAAGGAAGGATCAGGCCGCTTCGCTAAATGCTCAGAAGTGATTGAAGCTGTCCCCTCTGAGGATGAGGCGTTTGTCCGTTTGCGTGATGGGCTCTATCTACCTTTGAGGTGGGTCGTTCTGGTGATGCGCTGGCGACTACTCGCTCATACACAACTCCGCGCATCATTCAGGACTCCGGACGGGCGAGAACTCTTGCGAAGGCTCCGAGAATCGCCGCAAGGCAGCGTCGACAAAACTGGCGACTATATGCGTTCGTTCGGAGAGGCACTGGAGGCACAGGGAATCCGGACAGACGATGACCCTTATCTCAACGCCTATGCTTCGAGGAAGGCTTCCCATTCGAGGACCGTCCCTCTCGAGTCTTGGTGTTCTCCTGGCGGCGTGGGAGCTCTCGAGGCCAGTAGAGTAGAGGAAGGCTCCACTATTTCCTTAGCGTCATGCTTCGATACGAAGCCCGTGAAGATCGACGTCTCGGATAGGCCGCTCTTATGTCTTTCAGTAAGGCAAAGCAGGCTCGCTCGGCAATGAACTCACAACGGCATCACGGCAGCCGGATGACCTGGCATTAATTGTTTGTTTTTTCCTCAACTGATCGCGCGAAAGTGACTAGTAATCGGCAACTTTCACGAGGCACATCGGTCTCCGATGAGTTCGCATCACAGGGACGTTGCGATTTCTTGGAGAGAACGAGTTATCATCGGTGAACCCTCGGAATCTTCTACTCAGGTCAAAGATGATGAGGTTGCTGTTGGGTGCACGGACCATGGCGTGAAAGTGATAAGTGCACGGACAGGCCGGCAGGTTCGGGAGTTGTACTCCAAACGATTCGGCCACACTGAATGGGTCGGGCTTGGATTGTTCATCTTAGTATTCGTTCAAACTTGTCTGGTAAGGTAACCACTGTGACGCACCTTCCGGATGGTCGAATCGCTTCGGGTGGCCTGGACTCTAAGATTTGCATCTGGAACAGAACAGGCGTCAGCTGTGTGGATCTGCGAGACCATGTCGGGTCGATATCGCGGCTGCGAGCCTACAAGGACGGGTGAGCAAGGTTCTCAGCGTGACCGCGCTACTCATGCAGTGCAAATATCGAGAGAGGTGAATTGAATGAAGCCAATCGTTCGTGAGACGACTATCTTGATGGGAAGAGCCGAGTTCGACGGCATTGTTAGCTCGAGGTAGCCGTCAGATTTTCCTGGAGATCTTCTGGCGCACCGGCGGCGAAGCTTGGACCTGTTGGTGTATGACGTTGCTCGGCGGAGCTTGTTGTCAATTAGTTTGTTCCGAGTCAGATCAGCTTTGGTTAGCTCTAGCTACGACCGATCTCTACGCATTTGGCGCAGCAAGAGTGGCAGTCGGGACCGCGGCTTCACGTGCGACGCTGTCCTTCGAGGTCACTCCGGGCCTGTGAGGGGAAAGTGATACAACAGAATGGATAAGGCGACTTCTTTCAGGTACTGGACTTCATAGTCTGCCCCAATTACGGCATAGTCTCCGGTGGGAGAGATTCAACCGCGAGGATCTGGGACGCCCACCCCGGGACTGAGGTACGGCGTACCTGGTACGCCTTCGATGGGTTCTTGCCATTCACTGGAGTGCCTTGGATGACTCTCGTCCCTACTTGATGGCACTCTCCGCGGGCTTCGAATTGGGTAGAGTATTCGACTGTTCCATATCGTTGGTCTAGTGTGTATGAGTTTAAAGTCCAACGCCTACGACAGTACGGCTTAGTTGGACTAGTACTGATGTACCATCTGAGGGGTATTAGTTCAGCCTGTTAAATAGGCTCTGTTCATCAAGCCAAGGTCAAATTGAAACTGTCCTTAATAACGAGCAGTACATGACTACATGACTAGTAATGAGCAATACAACCTTGGCATCAAGCCAAGGTTGGTCTAGTACTCAATACTGTTTAAATCAGACTATCAATCAGGTGGCCTGTTTGCGAGGGCATTCGAAAGGTCACATTACTGCATTGAAGTCCCTGCAAGATACAAGGTGAGACATAAACGGGTTTTAGAAACCGCGAGTTTGACCCGCCTCACGGTGAGATAGTCGGTCTACGACTGGTGCTCGCTTAGAATGCATCGAGGACGCTGATGCTGTTGCCACGCGCTTCTTACGCGCTTCTCACGGCGTCAGAAGCGCGTAAGAAGCGCGTGGCGTCAAACTGACGCCTGCCTGTGGTTTGGCAGCGTGGTTGCGTGATTGGCTTTCGAAGGTTAATCGTTTCGGGCGGACAAGATAGTGTGATATGCGTCTGGGACCCGCGTTCTGATACCCGACGTCCGCTGAAGCGACTCCAAGATCTCCACGTCAAAGGAGCTGCCGTGAGCGACATGCACGCGAGTCGTGATGAAGACAGCCTCATCACTGTTGGCGCCGATGGGGTTGTGAATGTGAGTTCCTTGCTTCGATTATTTCGACGACGCTCGCCATTCTGAGTGCTCGATAGACCTCCACAAAATCCCAAGAACGCCTCCAGGATTGAATGTACAGTGGAAAAGTCGATCCTGAAGGCGATCTTGAACCTCAACTCTGGTGTGTCACACACCGTGTGTGTATGAGTTTAAAGTCCAACGCCGACAGTACGGCTTACTAACCAGCCTTTGAACGTACCGCTTAACTTTAACGTACCGCTCTTGAAACTAAACTCTGGTCTGACGAAGACCGGGATTGAATGGTAATTTTCAATGTCTCGAATAGTCCAGTAGAATCTTGTCAATGTTATTCTTATTTTTTTGCACTCCGAAGCAAATTTTAGCGTCTAAGAAGCTTTTCTTGAAGGTGTTGGACGCGAAGATGGATTTCTCCATCGCGAGCAGATGGGAAAAGGATCATGAGAACTTCATCTATGCATCGATACTTCTTGGGACGCAGGTGAGCAACTAATATCATGTCCGTTACAACTCAGCGAAGGGTTCACGGCGACACTTGCCCCTCGGGCTGAGCCACACCGGTCGTGTTTGTCGCTTA
This sequence comes from Perkinsus olseni, assembly GCA_013115135.1. Lineage (NCBI taxonomy): Eukaryota > Perkinsozoa > Perkinsida > Perkinsidae > Perkinsus > Perkinsus olseni. The sequence goes on along the minus strand of JABANP010000236.1, from coordinate 30,757 downwards.
TGGAATTTCAAGAATCGGCAGTACCGTTGACTCAGTTGTGTACTGCTGGTGGGGACGGAACCGTGGCTGTGCGAGATGTCACAACTGGCCAACTCCGCTATCACGAGAAAGTAGCCGAGAATGCACTTCGGTGAGGTCGGGGCACTATGTGGTGACTTCCTATTAACGCTTTAATCACTGGGGGTACTTTCTGCCTGCAGGTGCTTCGGTGTCGTCCAAGCCGGCCTCATCGGCGCCGGCGATGATGGAAATGTTCTAAGTTGGAGCCGATTATCTGCATGAAGTTTTCCGTCTCCCTGCGCTGGTGTACCGCTGAATTTTGTTGTGCTCAGTTCAATTGTAGCGCACAACTGCTTGTCGGGCGCAGTAGCTGATAGGAACATACGTCGTGGATCTCGGGAAGTCTCCAGCTGCAGCCCATAGTCTACGGGGTTTGGGATCTCGATCAACTCACGGAGAATACAAGTAGCAAGAACGAAAGTGAGTCACTCGGATTGACGACTCCCCTCGCTGCCTCGGCAGGATTTGAGGATTCCCTATAACTCGTTTCATTCAGTCTCGAATATCGTAGAACCCAAACTCTGTTCCAGTGACACACTTGACCCACCCAAAACTCGTCGAACTCGACACGTCTTGGAAGGGCAGCAAGTTCTCAGTGAAACGGTCTTTTCGGCATTTTGTCCTTTCATGAGATCATCTCGCATCACGAGGCCTGAGTAGGTACGCTTATATGCTGTAGCGCATATACCTTCCAAGTTTGAAGACAGTACCCTTCATGGATGGGGCAAATAACAACATGCGTGAGCCGATGTACAGCTATGGCTGTAGCAAAATTGAAGCAAGAGCTGCGTTAAGCGACCGAATTCGAGGGAATTTTAATGAGTACCTGTAAAGGTTGCCATCGAGAGTGTTAGCATCGGTAGGAGGGGAGTCAAGTTCTAGGATATGGACTTCTCGAGTCTCGGAGATGAAGCTTGTGGTCGACACACTGTGGGAAGAGTTGGTGTTTCGTGGTCGTGCACAGCCTCCCCAGTTGTGGAAGCGGATCCTGCCGGGAGAAAAAAAAGTATCTTAGGTTTGCCCGGCCCTCTACCTGAGCGCTACTTCCTGTGCTCAATAAACTTGCCTAAACTCATCCCTATTGAAACAAGATACATCGGTGCTAATCTGACTAAGCCGCTTCTCGGCGTTGCACTTAAAACTCACACACACATGGCTGGGGAGAAATCGAAAATTAGAAAATTCTCAGAAGATCACGACTCATCGATCGAAACTGCCCTTAATAACGAGCAATACATGACTAAACACCACAGCCTCCACTTCACCACGTCACGTAACGACTTATCACGGGCAGCGCAATCGCACGTTTTAGTAGTGAAGTGCAATTTATATTCACTTTCGATCCAAATGCCGTACGGCAACTGAGGAAGCACCTAATAACTAGCTTGATCCGAAAGTGTTAGCGCCAAACTCATTCTACCCATGATTATGAGTCATAACCGGACCATTTATGAATCTTTTTTCTCTGTAGTGCAGTGGTTAGCACTCTAAACTTTCAATCCAGCGCCTCGGGTTCGAATCCCGATCGAACCTCAGCTCTACGTAGCTCGTTACTTTTTATCAGGTATATTACTACCTGGCCTATGGACATACGATTGCTCCTGAGGACACATTATTAACGGTTCAGATTGAAACTGTCCTGAATAACGAGCAATACATGACTTAATTATCACGTCTTCCTGCTCTAAGGCTTCGACCGACTTCTTCTGCGTCTTCCTCCATCCTCGCGGTCAACGTCCCAGTCGCCAGTTCTCGCACGCTTGCTCCACCTGCTGTTTTTTTACTTTTTTCGCAAATATTCAATGGGGGGCCTCATTCGTTCATTATTTACGGTTAAATAGTGTAGTGGTTAGCACCCTGGAGTTTGAATCCTGCGATTCGGGTTCAAATCCCGCTTGAACGTCATAGTCCCAGCTTCAGCTCTCTACTCTCCATCACCTATACCACTATCTGGCCTACGGGCGTATGATTCCATCTGAGAATGCTTCATCCCCGGTTCTATAGTGTAGTGGTTAGCACTCTGGACTTTGAATCCAGCGACTCGGGTCCGAATCCCGATAGAGCCTCAAAGGCCCATGTTTACGTAGCTTCAGCTCCTTACTTTTTATCAGGTATATTACTACCCGGCCTACGGGCATACGGTTGCATCTGAGAATGCCTCAACCACGGTTCTATAGTGTAGTGGTTAGCACTCTGTACTTTGAACCCAGCGTCTCGGGTTCGAATCCCGATAGAATCTCATGGGCCCAGCTTTACGTAGCTTCAGCTCCTTACTTTTTATCAGGTATATTACTACCTGCCCTACGGGCATACGATTGCAACTGAGAATGCCTCATCCACGGTTCTATAGTGTAGTGGTTAGCACTCTGGACTTTGAATCCAGCGACTCGGGTTCGAGTCCCGATAGAACCTCAAGGGCCCAGCTTCACGTAGCTTCAGCTCCTCACTTTTTATCAGGTATATTACTACCTGGCCTCGGACATACGATTGCATCTGAGAATGCCTCATCCACGGTTCTATAGTGTAGTGGTTAGCACTCTGTACTTTGAATCCAGCGTCTCGGGTTCGAATCCCGATAGAACCTCAAGGGCTCAGCTTTACGTAGCTTCAGCTCCTTACTTTTTATCAGGTATATTACTACCTGCCCTACGGGCATACGATTGCAACTGAGAATGCCTCATCCACGGTTCTATAGTGTAGTGGTTAGCACTCTGGACTTTGAATCCAGCGACTCGGGTTCGAGTCCCGATAGGACCTCAAGGGCCCAGCTTCACGTAGCTTCAGCTCCTCACTTTTTATCAGGTATATTACTACCTGGCCTCGGACATACGATTGCTCCTGAGAAGTACCGGTTACGTAGTACGCGCGTTCAGTTACGAGGCGGAGACAATAGCACAATTGCGTCCGCTCAGCTCGGCGCTTGGCGAGCTAGAGTGGTGCATCCGTTCTGTGGTTGGTCTGTGCACATCGTCAGGTTTCATAGTTTTATTTGATTGTAACCCCATCCCGCCCACACCTGCGTTGGAGGCTCTGGTGCGGTTTGTTACCGACCAGGTCTCGCGGGCTCATCATGCCCTGGCAAGTACCGTATCGTGTGTATGCTCACCGCTGCCACGATTGCGGCTGACCGATTCACATGCCGGTGTCTGACGGATACCGTGTAGCGTTCGGTGTTTGCCCAGGTTCATGATAACGCATCATTCACGGTTGTATAGTGTACTGCTTAGCACTCTGGACTTCGAATCAAGCGACTTGGGTTCGAATTCCGCTAGAACGTCAGATTCAGATTGAAACTGTCCTGAATAACGAGCAATACATGACTTAATTATCACGTCTTCCTGCTCTAAGGCTTCGACCGACTTCTTCTGCGTCTTCCTCCATCCTCGCGGTCAACGTCCCAGTCGCCAGTTCTCGCACGCTTGCTCCACCTGCTGTTTTTTTACTTTTTTCGCAAATATTCAATGGGGGGCCTCATTCGTTCATTATTTACGGTTAAATAGTGTAGTGGTTAGCACTCTGGAGTTTGAATCCAGCGATTCGGGTTCAAATCCCGCTTGAACGTCATAGTCCCAGCTTCAGCTCCCTACTCTCCATCACCTATACTACTATCTGGCCTACGGGCGTATGATTCCATCTGAGAATGCTTCATCCACGGTTCTATAGTGTAGTGGTTAGCACTCTGGACTTCGAATCCAGCGACTCGGGTTCGAATCCCGATAGAACCTCTAAGGCCCATGTTTACGTAGCTTCCGCTCCTTACTTTTTATCAGGTATATTACTACCCGGCCTACGGGCATACGGTTGCATCTGAGAATGCCTCAACCACGGTTCTATAGTGTAGTGGTTAGCACTGTGGACTTTGAATCCAGCGACTCGGATTCAAATCCCGATAGAACTTCAAGGGCCCAGCTTCACGTAGCTTCAGCTCCTTACTTTTTGTCAGGTATATTACTACCTGCCCTACGGGTATACGATTGCATCTGAGAACGCCACATCCACGGTTCTATAGTGTAGTGGTTAGCACTGTGGACTTTGAATCCAGCGACCTGGGTTCGAATCCCGGTAGAACCTTAAGGGCCTAGCTTCACGTAGCTTCAGCTCCTCACTTTTTATCAGGTATATTACTACCCGGCCTACGGGCATACGATTGCATCTGAGAATGCCTCATCCACGGTTCTATAGTGTAGTGGTTAGCACTCTGTACTTTGAATCCAGCGTCTCGGGTTCGAATCCCGATAGAACCTCAAGGGCCCAGCTTTACGTAGCTTCAGCTCCTTACTTTTTATCAGGTATATTACTACCTGGCCTCGGACGTACGATTGCTCCTGAGAAGTACCGGTTACGTAGTACGCGCGTTCAGTTACGAGGCGGAGACAATAGCACAATTGCGTCCGCTCAGCTCGGCGCTTCGCGAGCTAGAGTGGTGCAACCGTTCTGTGGTTGGTCTGTGCACATCGTCAGGTCTAATAGTTTCATTTGATTGTAACCCCATCCAGCCCACACCTGCGTTGGAGGCTCTGGTGCGGTTTGTTACCGACCAGGTCTCGCGGGCTCATCATGCCCTGGCAAGTACCGTATCGTGTGTATGCTCACCGCTGCCACGATTGCGGCTGACCGATTCACATGCCGGTGTCTGACGGATACCGTGTAGCGTTCGGTGTTTGCCCAGGTTCATGATAACGCATCATTCACGGTTGTATAGTGTACTGCTTAGCACTCTGGACTTCGAATCCAGCGACTTGGGTTCGAATTCCGCTAGAACGTCAGATTCAGATTGAAACGTTCCTTAATAACGCGCAATACATGAATAGTCATCACGTCTCCCTGCTCTAAGGCTTCGACCGACTTCTTCTGCATCTTCCTCCATCCTCGCGGTCACCGTCCCAGTCGCCAGTCCTCCGACGCTTGCTCCCGCTGCTGCTATTTATTTGTTTCTTTTTTTTGACAGCAAATACTCAATGGTGAGCCTAGTACAAAACAGAGGCGGAAAAAAGTTGTGCCTGCCCCGCACTACAATAAGCCCCTGCGAGCATCGAGATACTGCATGAGGGCCGAACAAAGTTGATTGAAGGACTTGCGTCGCTTCAAATCAACAATTAGTTTATATAAATGGTTGGGGACACCACCTTTGACCCTATTCCTAGCCTGCGACAGGAGCGGACAGGAGAGGAGGTAGTGCCGCGTGTTCCCCACCGGCGCCCCGCAGTCACACTCTGGCGAGTTGACCAACCCGCATCTATAGAGATGGGCTGGGGTTGGGGTCCTTCCGAATACCACGGCACTGCTAGCTGCCGTGGCTTCCCCGCGGATCCACAAACGAGTGTGTGAAGCGCAGTAAAAGAAGTCGTTCACAGAAGTGCCCAGGCTGGCTCTCTTGTCTGACCACCACTTGCGCAGTGACAGACGGCCAGCTTCTCCTTGATACCGCCGAAGAGTCCTCACACTGATTTCCGTCTCCGCAGAGACTTCCCTCATGGAGGCACCCTTGGCTGCCAGCTCATCGGCCCGTTCGTTGGCACTGATGGAACTGTGCCCCGGTACCTGTCGGGGTTTACTTCACGTCCCGTCGTCTCAGTTCCATCATTACTCTGCAAATTCATAAACCAAAGTACTTATAGAGAATGTAGATACCGATTATAACAAACAATGGTTATAACTTAACTTATTCTCACATCCGATGTAGTCTAGCACAGCTTACACAGCTAAAATATCATAGAGCTTTAACACAGTGGATGTCTCCACAGTACCCATCGAAGGGATACCCTACCAGGGATTTCGGACAAGGACAGATAGATCTGTCTCGCCTTATCCCACCGGGCCGTGGATGCACGGGACGACAGGATCTTGAGTACCGCCTGAGAGTCCGTGAAGATCTCCCAGGCCTCGTCACCCGCTAGAACGTCATAGTCCCAGCAGCTGGGACCCAGCTTTACGTACCTTCAGCTGCTTATTCTTCATCACGTATATTACTACCTGACCTACGGACGTACGATTGCCACGTTGATTCACGGTTCTAGAGCGAAGTGGTTAGGACTCCTAACCACGTCGCCCAGGTCTGACCTGGGCGACGTCGAACCGTCCCAGAGCCTCCAACACAGGTGTGGGCGGGAGGGGTTAATATCGAAATCAACTACAACGCACAAGCTACTGTACTTTATAGACAGTGTAGCTGTTGAAGCACTCATGCAACTAGTTTCCCCTGAGCTCACGGAAAATTCGAGGAACTGATTTTGGTATTGTCTCCGTCTCCGAACTAAACGCGCCTACTTCGTAACCGGTACATAATGGTAGCTTCGGATCAACTACTATAGCATTTAAGGTCGATTCAATCATGTGAACAAACTCAAGATACCAAAACACCCACCGTGGGGCTCGAACCCACGACCACAAGGTTAAGAGCCTTGCGCTCTACCGACTGAGCTAGACGGGCTACACGTACTAAACAATAGAGACGTTCTAGGCTACAACAACACGCGACGGCAAAAATTACACAAAGACTGTCTGCAAACGACTGCCAAAATTGTTCAAATCCGGCAACCCGGAATCGAACCAGGGACCATCCGATATCTACATCACTACAGTCGGACGCTCTACCAACTGAGCTATTGCCGGTTAGCTTGAATGAAGCACATAAACAGTCGACAGGGGCATGGGGATGATCTATCGGCGCATGCCAATCATTCGTATGCGCCCTTTAAATTCAAATCAAAGAACTGAACGGAGTAGTTACTTGACTGGTGCCTCTATATGCCATATAGTAAATGGTGTAACCTACTCAGTCTACCCTCTTCTAATCCGTTGTCAACCATAAGGAGGAGTAAGTTACTCCGAGTAACTCGCTCCTTGAAGGAGGTTCGACAAAACGAGCTCCTCTCGAGCAGCACGTCCGATCAGAACGTTCAGTCGTCGTCTACCATCCAGAATACCAAGTACGTTAGATCCTCAGAAACTCGACCACCAGTTCGAAAGAAACAAAACCAGAAACTCTTTCATGCGAACATATCTCTGCTTGGAATGCCATCTATCGACAGTGGCGTGTCATGTACCGCCCAATACTTGGCGGAGAGAAACGACGCTGACGCGGACGTACCAATCTCATGGGCAAGGATGGAGAAATGAGAAGGATCATAGAGTTCGATTCGCGGCTCCTACTAGGTCAAACGATGTACCCGTGGACCCTGCATACGTATCGCTCTTTTCTGGGAGTAAAAAATCAACATAAATTCCACCCGACGTTTCGTCTCCCACCTCCACGCCTTCCACGTGTGATGACACGAAACTGAGAGTAGTGCAGAGCCGAAACGCAATAGGCTGAAGCCTCACCTCAGCGACTTAGCCGAGAATTCTATTTGATGCACTTCATCTCCGAGCAGGACTACGCCTGGTGACTTTAATTTCTTCATGGCCGTGTATGTATCGGCAATTGTCGGGACTCTGCGACTCGCAGAGTGCGAGCAAGATGAGAGATCTGCATGCGAACACTGAGTAGCGAGAAATACTGGAACAAGCACGAGCACGAGCCCGGTTCAGGCAATAGCAGATCAACGACCTTCTATGAAAGCAAGGATGAAGCAAGCGCGAGCAAGGATACAAAAAGCTGATCATCTACCTTAAAGTTTAAGGCTTAAACAGAAGATAGCATCATTGAACTGCTCTTGCACGAACCATCTGGTATCAGCCAATAGGTCGACGGTAGTCTCCCTCCCGCGGCGGGAATCCCGCCACCCTCCGCACTTCTCCGCGCCTGAGGAGCCCTGAACATCACAGTGTTTCACGCCAGCTGTAATGACCAATCTGAGCTGCAATGAGACCATCACAAGCACCTCCGTCGCTTTCATTCTCGCTCGCCTTTGATTTAACATTGTGCTCGAAACTGTCAAGGTTAATAATTTCCTCGCGGGCGGAGGCCCTTGCCGCGCTGGCTTATGGTCATCCAGGGAGTTCTCAGGAGCTCAATCGGAATATATCATCGATTCACACTCTGCGGAGACGCTTCTTGGGCCGGGGGCCCGCCCTGGCGATCCGTGGTGTAACGGACAGAGATCGACGTCATGCGTAGTCTTTCCGTTGAACTTGCGATTGACAGCAGTCTGAAAGTACTGCTAAGAAGAACTCGAAACTTAACGCACTCCCCCGGATGCCGGCTTCCGTCGAAAATCAATCTCATGATTGATAGCGCCAAGCCATCATGGAGCCATCATCAAGCCCCTTGGAGCCAAGGGGCGTTGATATTCTTCACGCAATTCACTCTGAACTCACCTGATTTTTGATTTCTGAACACTCTAAAGAAGGTCGGGATAATTCAACCCCGAATTCTTCACTGAAGATGCCTCGCTAGCTGGGAAGTCACGGAGTTCATTTGAGTTCGCTGTTTCCAATCCGGCATTTGCGATGCTCCGTGTCAGCTGCTGGGGTCTACTCTCAACTTTAGCTCTAACCACGGCGATTGAGATGCAGTCCGGTAAGATCCAGGTAACAGCGAGGACGCAGCGCTCTGCCAGCATCCTCATTGAATATCCTTCAGGCTGGCGACGCAACCCGTGACGGAGCGGTGAAGGTGCAACATAGCCCCGGGAAGCGACTGTTCAGTCGTGTCGTTCAGGTATCCTCCTCTAGGAGAATGTGTAGGATTTTCTATCCAGGAAGCGAGCTCAGTGTTCTTCGTGATTTCTTCGATGGCGGCAGTATCGCGGTTATAGTCAATGTATGGGAAGACTCAGCCGGAGCAGATATCAATTCCTTCGAATACAGGTGACACTGGAGCGATACTCAGCTCCGGGAGCTGAGCTCCCGCCGACGGGATCTCATTCCGATTGCGTGTTGCCAGGGAGAAGCCCAACGGGAACGCTTGGCTACAGTACAGTAATGGCCCGGCAGCAGGCACGATAAAGGGTTTGGCGGGTGATATAAAAAGCACATTCGCGGAGATCTTCCCTTTTGCTCATATCATGGATGAACTCAAAAAACGGATCGATGGCGTCATGAACGATCGTCAGTGCAGAGAGCTGCTCGAATTCATTGAGACTCGCCCGAAGGTCGAGTACGAGAATAGTGGTAGAGCTTGGCTTGAGAAATTTCTCATTGAAAAGAAGGACAGAGCTATTGAACTACTAGAGCAGAATGGAGCCGAGATTTCAAGGTACGAGGAATCACCATGAAGTGGATGTGTTGTTAATCATGATGAGAGCAGACTTCGATGTCTTACGCTGTTCTTTGGTGATGTCTCGGGTGTTAGTGAAGTATTAAAATCGTCATCGATTGAGGATACGAGCTGGCCACGTGATTTCAACCATTATGCGGGGATGCGAAATCACGCACTAGTGTGACGTTAACATCGAGATGTGCTCTAACCCTCGCCTCCTCCAACTGTCTTGCACCCTCAAAGTCCTGAAAGAGTGACCAGGAGGTCTGCTCCAAGAATAGACGTCGGCGAGGATGCTCACTATAAGCCTCTCTCCCAATACGTAGGATAGGATGCATCTGACAAATTTTATCCTGAGTATTGGTATTTTCTTTCCTACCTGGCCGGGCCAGGTGTGATCGTCCGACCAGTACTAGGGATGTAGTCCTGCGGACCACAGGTCGCATTGACCGTTGTGATCCCCGACGGATAGTCCGCTTTTCGCCAACCCTGTCGTGAGAGTCTCACGGTGAGACAGTGTTGCCCAGGCCACCTGCCTTGCGGCGGGGGTGATTGGGCTGCAGGCCCGGCCCGGCTTGTCGCACCGAGGTACTCCCGCCAAGATTCAAACCTGGGAGGACTGCGACGCAGTCACTGCGTGTTAAACACGCATTCTCCCCATTATGCCATTTCGATGGTGTATTGCTCATTGCACTGCATCCAATTACTTGTTGCAGTTTTCTCCCGATCGTATTGCTCGGCTTTACTCGCCCGTCCTAGATTCTCAGTGGCCCGTCGTAGTTCCGGCAAATCAGGTACATGCCGCCAGGCGAGCCCTTCCATTGCCAACTTCATCCATATTAGTCGGTGATTGTGTGCCTGCGGCAGGTAACCTGCCTCTCCCTTGGTCACGTCTACCTTGGTGCTCAACGACCTTCCGTTGGTTGTCGATGGCGATGGCCGTGGGCAATGGCCCGTGGCGTGAACCAGAGCTCCCTGCTCCCTGCCTCCTCAAATCGTCACAATTTCGATCATAGCTCACCAAGAAGGCTTGTAGCAGTGCCGGCGACTGAGTGGCATACTCTTCTGGAAACGGAGGGAAAGCATCGAAGCTCCCGGTAAGTTCAAGCGCCAGCTTGGCTGCCGCGGCACTCTCCGAGAGTGACAGAGAGAAAGCAGGAAAAGAGGAAGAGGGAGTACGAGAGTGACTTTCGTACTCCATCTTTCTCTTCTCCGCAAAAGAGAAAGGTATATGGTTATCTTTCCAGACCTTATGGTCGCTCTGATCTGCTCTTCGAGTACCGCAGCTGTAACATCCATACGAGGAGCCAGAAAGAGCTTCTTACACACCGCCACGGCAGTTCCTCAAACTGAGAGGCCTTTAGTCTTTCCGTCAGGTTGGTGCGCTGAAATGAGTCGAAGGACAGGCAATGAGCACCGCAACATCTTCATCTCACTTCGAGATTCTCAAACGATCCCGTTGATATAGCATGGCCATCCTTGTTTGTATACTATCTCCATCCGAGATACGTCGTTTGTACGCATGGAACTTTCTCTGCATGGTGAACACAACCCGTTAGTAGGACCATAGATGTAGAGGTCGATAAACCCTTAGCGAATTTTTCACGCTATCACATCTCTAACATCGGCCACAGTGAAATCTTCCGGCTTCTTCGGCATGGCAGCACTCACCTCCTTGGACACGGAGCGCTGCGGATCGATACCAGCGATACTAGTGACACTGTCACTGTGAAAGGGCTAGCACCCCCGATCGTCGCACCCGAGGGTGATCGGGCCTAGGGAGGCTCGCATGCTTTAGCGTCATCCTTGAGTCAAGGACCTTGACCGTAGGGGCGTTACGGTAGGGCGGTAACCGCAGTCACAACCGCGGACTTCCTTGGGTCTTAAGGGGATGGATGGTCACAAGTGGGCACGCAGCGCTCGATACCGGAATGTCGCGCTCTTCAAGAGCGCGTGAGGTAAGGTGCTGGGTGCCCCAAGAGCGGCTCTTGGGGCACCCAGCACCTTACCTCACGACCGTGTCACCTTGACTGAGCTCTTGTCGGTTCACATCAAACGGGCACATAAACACTCCGCGGGAGCAAAAGGATGCTCTATCGGCCAGCGCAGTTCAAACCAAGAAACTGGGCAGATTATCAACTTAATTTGGTGCCTCTCTCTACTTCGTGTATCCGGTCCTCCCCCTTCTCACCCGTGAATCACGGGCCGTGATCAGAGTAAGGAATTATTCGCTGCCAGACGAAGGTTCGAAACAAACGAGGACCCTCCAAGCAGCTCCGAAGTTCTGAGTCGGAACCTTAAGGCATCACTTACCCAGGAGCGACCAAATCGGTTAGATCTTCAGAAACTCAAAAAGTAGTTCGATAGAAACAAAACCAGAAACTCTCTCATGCGTACATCTCTCTGCTTGGAATGCCATCTATCGACAGGGGCGTGTCTCGTGCATCCAAATACTTGGCTGAGAGAAATGACGCTGACGAGGGCTTACCAATCTTACAAGGGTAATGAAGTTAGAGCTCCTACAAGGCCGCCCGATGCAATCGCGGGCCCGCATACTCACCGCTTCTTTCTGGTAATAAGAAATCAATATAAATTCCACCCGACATTTCGTCTCCCACCTCCACGCCTTCCACGTGCGATGAAACGAAACTGAAAGTAGTGCAGAGCCGAAAAGCGATAGCCTAAAGCCTACCTCAGTGACTTCGCCGAGAATTCGACTTGAGGCACTTTATCTCCGAGGAGCACTACGCCCGGTGAGGTTAATTTCTTCATGGCTGTGTATGTATCGGCAAAGGTCGGGAACCTGCGAGCAAGATGAGAAATCTGCACACAAACACGGAGTAGCGAGAAATAATGGAATCAGGTGAGCCGTCTCGAATTCAATCAGAACGACCGTAAAAGGAAGATCCTGAGTCCAGAGCGTTTATGAGAAACAAGAGTCATCACCTACCTCAGGCAGAAGATACCATCATTGAGCTGCTCTTGTACGAACCATCTGGTGTCAGCCAACAGGTCGACGGTAGTCTCCCTCCCGTCATCCTCCGCACTTCCCCGCGCCTCCGCATCCCGCAGTCCCTGAGCAGTGATGAACATCACACTATTCCGCCGCTGCTGCAATGACCAACCTCGAGCCTCAGAACTTCGTCAATAGACACTTGCGGATCTTGTCTGATGTTCGTAGTGGCTGCCGACTCGCAGGTAACGCGCAACTCTTTCAGAGGTATTGAAGGCTCGGACAGGTCGGTATTCGGAATCTAAAAAACGACGACAAAATGCCTCCCGTAGACGACGGAGCGATCTCAGGCCTACCTCGAATATCGGAGCATTGCGGACCCTCATCTCCAGCCGGGCATCGGTGTCCGCGGTTATGATCGAACCAATGCTCTCCAACACTTCAGACAGCATATATCTGCCATAAAAAACAAACTCTTCACGCAACGGAGCCGAGCCATGTTCAAACTAGTCGCAGCCGACAGATTACGCTACACTCATCGTTCGCGCTCTTTCTCCGAACTCGGGACCCGGCATTCAATACTGTCATCGGGGCAACCACAACCGGCTAGGACCCGCCCACTTACTGCCAAGCCACTCGCGTGACCATAAGAGTCCGCTTGAAGGTAGCGGGCTCGAGGCGCATGACCCTGTTGGAGACATCATCGGCGCTCGTGCATACTATACCGAATAGACGAGCCACGTTCGACCGGCACATCATCGCCGCCTGAAAAAAGATCATAGTGATTATTATTAAGATCTTCATTAGATATAGATTTCCTGGCGGTCTTGTACCGAGGAGGGTGCGTGGCGGCCCTAGCGCCGCGGCAAATGTCGCAAGAAAAAGAAGGTGGATTCCTTCCATCTCGAAGTCCCCTGTGTGTCGTTATCACCTTCTCCGTCTCGAACTCGATGAGGGCAGTTATCCGCGACTCATGGGCCACAAAGTTCTGCGAGCTGTTCGAGATGGCATCAGCACTCGACGCTCGACTGTTGAATATCTCAACGTCAACTATGCGACCAATCTGACATCAGTGAGCAGGCATTGACTAACCACTGCAGCACCTCGTTCGAGCGTAATCGCTTCCGTATAGCGAATTTTATAAGCATAACCATTCTCATAGATTTATACTTATTGTGGGGTGAGATATCTATTTATCTGTAATATAGATGAAGTTTCACCCGCACAGCGTAGTCCAATTTTACCGAGATAAAAAACCCGAAAACCGCGATGTGATATTTTATGTTTTTTACATCGTGGTTGAAACTGCAATGTCACGAGGCATTATTAGCTCACACTACGCAAGATACGATGACCTATACAACCAATTAATATCCGATGATAGCTGGCACTCTTGCAATTCATACACAAAAAGCTACTTCAGCACAGCAGTCGGCAAGCACCCCCATGCTCACATTCCCGAGCGCATGGGCGATGTCTTCTCGAGTGACTCCAAAGGGAAGATTCGTTGCGAACACCATACGATGCTGCCGATCGAGGATGTTATCAGGATCAGAGCCGACCAGCGAACCGCTCAGTATTTCCGCACGAACCTGACACGACAGGGCCTTCATCGCACACTTTGCTGTTAAATTGGATACGAATCGACTCAGAGAGAATTTCGTGAGACGAATGATTATGAAGTACGCTGGTGCGCAGTCTACATAGCACACTAGCACACCGTATGATAACTGGCTCCATCATATTAGTGTCCCGTTATCAACTTCCGTCATGTCAGCTACTCTACTTGTCTATCCGCTCTATCTCGTTCACTATGAGCCCAATCTACTTATGTTCTGTTCTACTACTACACCCACTAGTGCACTGGTGTTAGGGTTACCAATCAAGTAGTATTTTCGATCTTACTCGGGAGATTCTCTTGATCACAACATTTATGTATAGGAGCATCCTGCGAATACCACAAATTTCCTAACTCATCCAGCTGACATGCCGACCTCCACGATTCCTGCTCGACCCCAGCATTACACGTACACGTACAAAAGATACGGTACGATCAATCAAAGACAGTCGGATGTATCAGCTTAATCGCATAAACAGATCATAATCCTCGCCTTACATCAGGGATCCGTTTGTCCCGTGCTGCGGTGGCCTGCGGCGCTCTGAACGCTATCTGGTCATCGTGGATGACCTCATCGGCCGAAGCGATCTCTCCTGCGCTCAGAACAACGATAGGCTGCTCGCTGAACCTGAAAAACAGTAAGGATATCCTCTTATGGTACAGTCTGTACCGTACAGACGACACATAATAGGAGCCTCGCGAAGCATTACAGAGACTGAAATGGAGTAATTTCTATTGACGAGACTAGCTCAATATGGTTCAGGTGAAAATACAAAACCTGCCGGACAAGTTACCACCAGAAACTATTAGAGGAAATAACGACAAAGATATGCTGAGGAATACTGATGGAGACGAAAACAATGTTGCTCGGATAAAAAAGTTCTCGGTCTCGACACTCGAGAAGACTTGATGTTAATAAGACCATGTTCCAGATAGCATGGCACGCTTGTCGGCGGCATCAGCTACGATCGACGAGGCGAAACTACCCGAGGCCCCGAGGCTCACGTTCGTCTCTGCATGGGTACGGAGCTGAGGTCATCCATAGTATCTTCGAAGGTCCTCGCGGAGGCATCGCAAGACTTCTCCGGTGATGACGATTGGAGCATCTGCATCGACCGAGCTCTCAAGCACACAACAACACGCGGGCAGGCACAGTGTACTGTCAGAAGCCTAGAACTGAAACCGAAAGACCTCCTTTACGGTTAGTTCCCTCCGCGCGCTGAGTACCGAGCCACAGCAGCGGATGCCCCTACTCCCAATAGAGCTAAAATTTATGACACAACCACTTGACTGGTGCCGCGTGTGCATACGAATCGTGTGGAGGAAGCACTCAGTTCGGGAAGACAATTTACTCCGTCAACGAGATAACGACGGAGACGGCTGCGAGACACGACGTATACGGTATCTCACATCGCTGATGTCCGCCCTTCCTCGACACTCCGCCAAGGCCCTAGTCACCGCGTTGGCCGCCTCGAGGTTGCTCGTCGCGACGTAATACTGACAAGAAGAGATGCGAGCGATTCGTCTCGAGGGTCCGAAAGTCGAAACGAGAGCCGCAAAGTTCACATCCGATCCACCCAATGGGTCGGTTCTGCAGAGCAGCCCCCCTTCCCCACCTACCGCCTTCCGCGCCGCGACTAACATTCTCCAGGCAGCCGCAGGTTGACTCGCTCTCTTGTCGATGGCAGACTCCCAAGCCTTCACTCGCTTGAGTAACTCCTTCCTTGCTGTAGGGCCCGTCACACTATCATCCCAGAACAGCTCCGATAGGTTCTGCAGACAAAGGCAATGCTGCTGTCTTGCGACCGAAATGAGACAGGAATTAGGAAGTTGGGCACTGGGTCTTGCCTCCGTCGCCATGCACCGGCCCAGTCAGTATCACTTCGGTGAAAGTCTAGCTAAGCCTAGGTGCTACTGGCGTTGGACTATAACACACACAGCGCCGAGAAAATTGGAGGGCGTCAGACAGCTGGCGAACAATGAGTAACACAGAAGCATATCGTCCAACCACCAGGCGAATACCTTTGACCCAGCCACATTTGCTGTTGCTGAACCACTTGACCTACCTGTAAGGCCGCTATACTCCGGCAATCGAGGGTCTTCTTCATGCCCTTCGGATCCTGCCGCAACCAGTCACCCTCGGGTAGCTTGTCCCACTTGGTGGCCTCCAGCAGCTTTGCCTGCTCCTTCAACGTCACCGAAAACGCTCGGCGAAGGTGTAGTAGGGCTGCAGCTGAGTACTTAGTGGTAGTGTAGGACGGAGAAACTATCATGGATGGGTTTTCGGAAGATGAACTTTCGGAGGACTCAAGTTCGATCCCAGCACCAGTCGTTCTTCCCCCCAAGGACTCTCCGCTCCCCAGAGGAAACACACAACGTATCACCGAGACTGAACTGGTTATGAGTCTCTCAATTGTTCCTGGCGTCAAAGAAGACATGAAGTTCCGGTAAACGGCCTCCCTCTCCGTTCTTCCAGAGATCGTCGACTCAGTGACTGAGTCTCAGTCGGTCTTCCCCTCAGTCGACTCGACTGAAGGCCCGAGCCGATCAAAGAAGTTCCTTTTCGTAAGAGCACGGATATGCATGTGGTCAAAATCGCTTCGGACCTGGGAAATGGACATCATGGAGCAGAACAGTTGCACTCTGCAGTGATACACGATTATCAAGCCCGCTCTCTACTCCTCGATAAGCTCCCATCCCGTCGGATATGAATCATATCCATCATATCATATGATGGACGCGCCCTTCCGTGGAGCCAGAATCTCCACCAGATGGTGGCAAGTTCGAAGCCACGTTCTTCTCAGGTAGCATCTACGGCAGATGTTCTGCCTGTCCATACATATCTCGAATATCTGGCGTCCTCGCGCTGTACCTATTTTCGATCAATCACAAGTGTCACTTTCGAAAAGATTCTTAAGGCTCAGATTTCCGACATTTTTCGGATAGAAATCAGTTGTGGACTCGGAAATCTTGATTTTTTGTTATTCCAGTAATTTCTAGCTCGTGATTGCCATCAGAAGCCAGTAGACCACAAACAGCAGTGGTCGAGACGTGAGAACTGTTCTCGGAGATCACTGCGCCCTATCTTCACTAGGACTAAGTCAAAGCCGAGGACTGAACGCAAACGAAGGAGTGGGTTGAGGCAGAGGCACCGCGGCATAATTATCTGCTCGGTAACAACGACATGGTCGCGCATGCGACGCCATGGTGATGCGCTTGGTACCCGCTACTCGGGTTGAAGAGTGTCGGAAAAATCACCAGCGCAATCCTCACAGACAGTGAGGGTGTCAATACCGTCGACTCCAACCTATTGCCAAGCACGGCTTGTCGTAGCAGGGATGGTGGGTACATGTAGCTGGATGAGCTGGAATGTTCCATATGTACTAACTCCTCTCAGCGACACGATGCGCTGAATGGCCGCAACCTGCTCATTGACTTCGCGTTGAGAAGCCTCGGGCATCAGAAGGTTTCAGACGAGCGAGGAGCTCCGATGCTTGACAAACCAATGATCAAAGATTTGAAATAATACGTTCAGCTCACGTACCCGCGAGTCTGTGCTCCACGTGCTCGACGACAGCCAGAATCGCAGCCCAAGATAGTCCCAATTGTTCAAACGCTGTCATACTGGAACCCCAGCGAGTAGGGCGTATCCCGGGAATTTGGCGCCCATTGCTGCTTTTGTACAACTGACTGATGTTGGATATTCTCGTATATCTCCTCGCTGAGAAGCAACACTGGGAGTAGTGGCTGAATTGGCCAACGCGCACTTCAACGCTGTCTCCTCGGAACCCTTCTGGTGCGGCACCGGCTGCAGTCAGTGGTCCTTCAAAGTCCACCTCCTCGGCTTCGATGTTCCGACTTCGGGAACAGGCAGGCGCCTTGTAAGCGAACAACGCCAGAATCTTAACGTTATACGGAAGTAGCAGGAATATCGCAGAGTCGGAGCCAGCCTGGCTCAGCCAGGGCCGAAGGAAAGATCCGACGATATGCAGCTACAAAATCGGCTGCAAAACTTCTTCCGTCGTAAACACAGGACTGCAGTCTAGCTCAAAGTGAAAGTGATTATCTACATTGAGCATTGGCACCCTGCAATGCAACAGTACAATCTAGTCCCTCATCTATTCCTCGACGAGCCTTTATCCTTACGAAGACAATTAACGCGGCCCATGGTAGATTCGGCATCTCCAGCGACTGGTGGCAGATTCGAAGCCACATTCTCTTTATGCAGCATTTCCCATCCACGCACATCTCTACTTTCATCTCCTCGCGCTGTACCTACCTCGACTCAATAGCCGAGTATCAGTTTCAAGCAGATTATGGAAGCTCAAGTTTCCGGTATTTTCCGACAAGAGAACATTTTTCTACCCAGGAAAGTTGAGCTCGTCATTACCGTCCAAGACTAGCGAAACACACACAACAGCGGTGTGTTTCAGATTGTGTGAACGCGATAGCAGTTTTGCCATATCTCTAGCCCGAATAGCCAAGCGCTGAGGACTCAACACGAGGGAATAAGTGAATCGAGGTATGGGCGAATCACATTACATCACGGTCATCATATCCGTTGTAGTTTCCGTTGTGAGGACTGCCGTTATAGACCATAACTTATGGTCCTCGTAGGTGGTTTCGGTTGATTCTCTATTACCGAATGGTGTAACATATATGCAGAATATTGGGAAGTCGACAGACTTTATCGCACGCAGAGTCCTGATCTTTCACGTTCCAATTCACCCCAGCGCAAGGTTTCTTGACCTTGGTACCGAGCCGGTACTACCGACGAAATGAAGGACCGA
Organism: Perkinsus olseni; assembly: GCA_013115135.1. Lineage (NCBI taxonomy): Eukaryota > Perkinsozoa > Perkinsida > Perkinsidae > Perkinsus > Perkinsus olseni. The sequence continues at coordinate 12,194 of JABANP010000236.1, read as the reverse complement.
CCCTCCGATCTGCCTCATCCGCTGATTAAGAGAATACACCCTGGGATCAGGGTGATAGCAAGTGCGCTAATCAAAAATACATAGAAAACTCTTTCCCTTCTCACCCAAAGCTGATAACCGCTGCCAACCATCCGGCATCGTTTTTCGACGAATGTGTAGAGAGACAGAGTCCCTGGGACAGCGGCACACAAAAGCGTAGCGCGTAGGATCCGCGCTTAGCTAGCTATGGCCTTGGGACGGGAGGCGAGAGTGTAGATTATATTTTCCTTTACCATTTTAACTGTCTTATGGTTGGTAATACTGAGTCTACGGACAGGGGAGCTGGGGAGTCTCAAACCACTAACATGGCGCTCCACGATGGGACTAACCCAGCTCCCGCTGGCCAGACGGCCCCTGGCGAAGGTCAGGCTGTGAAGGATGATCTCCGCAAGCAACGTATGAGTCTTCGCCGACAACTTGGTCGTCTGAAAGGTCAGCTTGTGAAGATTCGGTCCGACGTCAATATCCTCGTGGCCGTCGATACCCCCTCCGATGACGAGGCCTATGTAGAACTACTAAGAAGGGAGAAGGAGTCTGAGGACCACATTGAGGTACTCGAAGTTGATTTGGCTACGGTCCAGCAACGGTACGACGAGTTATTTCTCTCCAATCGCCCAAGTATTCTAGCTATTGACAAGGGTGACGATGAAAAGTCGGATGATCTGTCTTACCGATCTATTAAGGTGGATCCTCGTCGTTTGGCCCTGGGTGGTCCTGCTACTGTATCACCATTACCTTATAAGGACATCGAGATCCCCAAGAAAAGGCTCTCCGCTGAGGCTATGGGTAAGATGAAGTTTCCCTCTTTATCAGATCCGTATCGTCTACGTGCTCATCTCTCTGCCTTTATGCGGATGACCTCGGAAGCTGGTGGGGGTGTCTATTCAACCGGTCCCGATGGTGAGAGATTTACGCCTTATCCGGAGTTAGAATGCTCGATTACGGTTGCCTTTTTGGGTACCTTGCAAGATAAGGGTATGAATGAAGCCGCTACGGATAAGGCCAATGACTATCTGTATAAGTGGCAGCCTCTTATTGATTACCTCTATCGGCGTTATGCTCGTAGACCCGTGCTGAAATCTGAGTACCAGCGCCGTTTGAAGACGCTTGGCTTTGATGGAGTTGGCGACTGTGAGAACTTTCTTAGTAAAGTCGAAGGTATTCATCATATCTATGACGTGGTATTTCCCGGCGACAATAGCGAGCTTCGACTTATGACGAGGACGGTGGTATCCAAGCTTCCTTCCGACATTATCAAGCAAGTATTGGATCGGGTCCGAACAACGCATGCTATGATAGAAGGTGGTTCTGGGGTGGTGGCCAGTGATGTTACCGACGAGGGTTATGCTGATTGGGAGTCTTTATTGCCTTTGGTCAGCGATGACTCTGTAAGTGTTTGCGATGTGATCCGTTCCGTCTGTCGGTCGGCGGAAGACTACAAGTCTCTCGATGTGCAGAATTTATCAGGCAGCGTGGGTAAGACAGGTCTGTCACGTGCTCCTACCGGGTCCGGAGACCGTCAGCGGCTCTTCAACATACAAGAAGTTACGTCGTTGAGCGATGTTGAAGCGAACTCCAAGACACTGTATTTTGGGTCCGGCGCTTCATCTGGAGATCCTGCTCGAGTCCGTGACCTTACGAGAGCTGATGTTATATATTGTGGCAGGAGTCGACACCGTAAACCTTACTGCGTCATTGGTTATCGAGATATTAATCATGTATTGGATTCTTCGGGTTTTGGTGAAGAACTTCGGATACGCTCCTACCGACCCAGACGGCAACTAGTCGATGGTTCAGCGACTATGTCCTTGGAGAAGACGGGACAGTCTGGAGCTTCCCAAACGCCGCCTTCGTCAAAAAACTGATAAAGGCACATGACACGCCACTGGTGGTGAGCTACAGTGGCGATCGATGCCAATTACATCAAGCTCACTCTCATCCTTGCCGAGTTTTTGATACTGTCTGTGCTACTGGTTATGAAAGTGATGTAACACCTCCGGAGATTGTCCTACATACCCGATTCCGTGCGAGTGGAACTCGCGAGTGGGTGGCGGTGGACGCTCTCGTTGACACCGGTGCAGGGAAATCTTATTGGTTAAGTAATAGCTGTCCTGGACAACCCCATGTTCTTAAGACCCCCAAGTCAGTAGAACTGGCTGATCAGTCGTTGATATGTATAACTGAAGTTATTAAGGGGAAACTCTCTTCGGGGTATGGTGTCCTATCGGTAGAACTGTTTCGACTACCAGCCTCATCAAGTTCGAAAGGTCCATGTGAGGTTTATCGCATCATCGCGGGCAGAGACTTGCTGTATCGTTGGAAGATAAAGCTGACAGTACCACCCTCTTTGCTTAAGGTTACTGACTCTGATAGTTCGTCTTATGCAGAATGGTATCTGAAATGTATCTATGAGGGTACTCCGGAGAATGGTCTACCTAAGGGAGTACAGGTTCTACCGCCTCCTCGTTCGGCTCCGACCCCCTCTGATGATATCGTACGACTTCAAACCACTCCAGAAGAAGACAAGGTGATCCAATCACTTCTCCAAAGGCTCGAGAACCAGGGATGGAAGCCGGTTCCATATGCTCCGGGGTTTGAATTCAGGATCCGGCGCCTTTGTCCTGTTGAGGTTATTGACGTCGCTGGACAGGCTTGGGTGTGTGAGTTGAAGTTTCCGGATGCGTTCAGGAGTAAGCGTCAGAGTGGACAGAATCCTCGATATTCTGATAAACTCTATAAGAAGTTGTCTGCTGGCCGAAAGGCCATCTTCTCCGACTTGGTGCAAGAGTACCTACAGAAGCGATGGTGGCTTTCTACTGATGGTATGAACACTAAGGGCAACGGTCTAACGGCTAATGTATTTTTACTGGGAGGTGAAGAAGGTGCTAAGCGCAAACCTAGACTAGTTTGTGATTTTAGACTTGCTAATGCTTCCCTCCCTCGAGTGTCCGGTAAAGTTCCTTCGTCGTGGGAGACTTACGCCCAGATTTTGGTATTTGCTCCCAAAATCCTCCTTGTGGGAGATTTTACGGCAGCATTTTATCATGTTCGCCTCTACCGAGTGTGGGTGCTGTTGTATGTCGGTTTGGTGGAGTACCTATCGACGAGATTAACGTTCGGTCTTGCTATTGGTCCGAGCGGCCTGGCAGCGCCCCTTGAAGCTTCGGCCGAAGGACTGAGGCCGGTCTGGTTATGTGAGCTGTTTCGACTTTTTGTCGACGATTATTACTTTGGTGGTCGCCTGGTCAGCAGCGTCGTTCATGACCTAGCTTTATGGTTATCAGCTCTTGAGAAGCTTGGGCAATATACTCCAATGAAGAAGTTTTTGGCGACGTGCTCTCCCGACCTACTGGATGAATTAAAACGAGAGTTAACCTCTCGGAATCTCGAGGTCGTGATCAAGCCCGAAGGCGACTATTTAGGTATCCACTTCGTACATGATACGAAGCGTGGTATTATCTTGGAGTGCCGTCGAGCTCGTCGCCTTCAAGCAGCTCTCCAAGTCATCGAAGAGGTATGTAAGAGTCGTCGTTTTTCTCGTCGCAAGACGTTTCGTCTCACTGGTAACCTCGGGTTTGATCCGTTGATGCAGCACCCCGTTGATAGAGCAGTAGCTGATGCTATACGTTCTGCCACGGGATCGGTAGGCGCAACCTGGGACGAAGAGGTCTCCCTGGACGCGCCCGAATTTGACTCACTCCGTGAATTACTTGCTTGGTCTCGAGAACTGTGCGGCGGCGGTGATCCTTGCCGGCACTGTTCTACTACCGACGGTGCGGCTATGGGAGACTGCCTGGTCCTATGTGTTGAGTCTGATGCGAGTCTTACCGGTGGTGGTTACATTATGAAGGTTTCGAAAAGTTCCTCAAGTGATCAAGGTATGGTCGTTTTAAGAAAGGACTGCTGGAGATGGTCTAAATCGCAGCAGTCTTGGCATTCTAACCGCCGAGAACTATTTGGGGTACTCCGAGCCTTACAAGCGGCAGCTGACCTAGTATCGTCATGTAAGCAGGTTTGTAACCGGAAAGGCATCGTCTTCAAGGTCAACCTCCTGTGCGACAATAAGCCGTCAGTCAACTGGCTAGAAAGGTCATCAGCCGGTGCAGTTTCTCGGTCTAAAGCCTTGGAGCGACGTGCCATCAGCCGTCTACTAGGTTCCTGTGCTGAAGAGTGTCAAATCATTCGAACCATGGTACCGGGGTCTACTGTTGAAGTTCGTCATGTACAAGGGAGCCTGAATTCCGAAGCTGATTACCTATCGCGGGTCTTTGAGAGACCGTGTCTGAGGTCAGATGGTACTACGACAACTTTGGCTGCGAGCCTTCTTTGTGGAAAGGGTGACCCCAGCCCCAGCACACTTACTGAAGTGGTGAAAGACGGTTCGACTGGCGTCGCGGATAACTTTTCCTATATAACTAGGAGAGACCTAGATGCTCACGAAGCAGTGATGGTCGCTGACTCGGTGAGAGCTCTCAGGTGCTCAAGTTCTAAAGATGACGGTACCAATGAGGACAGTCGTGCGAGTCGGTTATCTATTGCTGAACGGGTCGCGGCGGATAGTTGGGACTACGGCTTACTAAGGTGGCGCATTGAGATTATTCAAAAGGTTCTACGAACCTGGAGAGCCTCTTGTTCGAAGAAGCGACGAGTAGATCCGATACTATCGGATGGTTACTCTCCTGAGGGAGGTCTTATTCATAGTGCTCAGTCGTTGCTGTTGCCACCTAGGAGAAAGGCCCTTCTGCGACCTGGTTCTGCTGTATGTGTCGAAGACGGTTTACTTTATCTGGAATTGGGCCGTTCATCTGGCCATCCTTTCCGTCAGTTCTACGTTCCGAGAGAAGCGGTGTACTTACGACAGCTGCTACTCCGGGACGCTCATAGACGGTCTGGCCATGGGGGGCGGGAAGCTACCATTTCCTTCATGGATGCTTTCTATTTACCAGGAGGATGTCGAGAAGCCCGCTCGGTGATATTCAAGTGTTTACCGTGTCGACTGAATAAAGCTACCCGGGGTCGTCTCTCGGGGCCGCAGCTACGCAAGAATGAGGAAGAGCTCCTGCTTAACTTCCCACCCTACTGGTCAGTGGATATAGACGTGCTATATTTTGGCGAAGGCCATAAGGTTCTAGTAGCTGTCTGTCGAGCGACAGGCCATTGTTCGATGACTCGTCTGTCCTCTGAGGATGGTCCAGGCCTTTTGCAAGCTCTGAGGCGTATCCAACTTATGCGCGGTGGTTTGAAATGGATCTACTCTGATCAAGCACCATATTTCTCCTCTCCTAAGTTCCGAGTAGCACTCTCAGTGGAATTGGGGAGTGAATTGAGGTTGTTAGCATCAGAGGCTCCCTGGGAGGCCGGCCGGTCGAACAGGATTCACGGGCTTGGCTTGACAGTTCTTCGCCCTCTCCTTCGAAGTAATAGAGGTAGACTTCCCGAAGATGCCAATGAGTTCGACCTCATGCTAGAGTTTCTTATGTATACCTTGAACTCTAGGCCTCTTGGTCGTTGCTACGAAGACCCCTTTGGACATGATTATCCTCTTACCCCTGACTTGTTGGTATTTGGGTATGAACGGCGCGTTGGTCCACTAAAACTTGCGCAAGGAAAGCATCCTTGCCTCCCCCTTCGGGATGCTGTAAACTTCCGCAAACAGTATTTGCGTGAATATTGGCGTAAACTGCGAGTTAAGGTTCTTGACGCCATTTCCAGCAAGGCCTCTAACGTGGGAGCTAAGCGCTGGATTCCGACTCTGGGAGAGCCGGTCTTGGTCATTCGTCAAAAGGCTAGGAAATCTGATCTTGGCAGTGCCCTAGCACACATTGATGCCTTACTTGAGGGCAAGAGAGCTTTGGTGGTCTTCCCGAGTGGCAGAAAACAGGTTGAGTCCTTCGGGAATATATGCCCTTTTATTAATATTCAGTCGAGCTTGAACGAGGTAAATGGTCCGTCGAGGGTCGGAGCAAGGATACAGGTTGCCATTCTGGATACTACTGGGGACCGAGATTGGTATGATGGAACTATTCGAAGAGACGAGTCTGTTTATGTACCACCCGGTTCTCGCTGTTTCGTCACGTGGGACGATGGAAGTCCTCCCGGGTGGCTCGATTTATCTAAAGAAGACTGGTCCTATAATGCGAGATCTCCTAGACCTGCAGTACAACCCCGGCGGTCTCGTAGAAGTTGAATGCTGTTCCTCGGCATCATTGCTAATTATTAGTGAGCATTATGTAACCTCTTCGCATATGGGTATGCGAGGGGGGCGTGTAGAGGGACAGAGTCCCTGGGACAGCGGCACACAAAAGCGTAGCGCGTAGGATCCGCGCTTAGCTAGCTATGGCCTTGGGACGGGAGGCGAGAGTGTAGATTATATTTTCCTTTACCATTTTAACTGTCTTATGGTTGGTAATACTGAGTCTACGGACAGGGGAGCTGGGGAGTCTCAAACCACTAACAATGTCTAGACCACCTCGGATGCATCAAGTTTTTGAACGGACCACTAGCATAGCGTTCAGGGCGGCCTTGTATTAAACGAGCTCAGGAAGATCCTAGTCTCTCAGGGACTCGGCTGTCGAATCGACGGGAGGGCTAGAGTTTTGGGACACACATAGAAAAACTAGAGCAACTCGCACTCTAGAGACGATGAGGAAAGAAGCGGCCGACAAGTATACGTCCAAAGTCAACGAGGTGGGTCTCGGAAACGTTGGCATAACGAGGAGCAGAACTTGCACCTGATGCGCTATCTTCTCTTGAACATGCCGAGCAGTGTCAGCAATACCAGTTCTTAGCAAGAATTTCTTACTGCCCAGGAGGTGGTCAGCTGTTTGTCAGCAGCGCACAGCTTCGTCGTGAACGGATCTCCCCATCAGCATGGAGGCTTAATCCTGTTTCCTGTCATCGTGAATAATATTTGGCCGCCGTCGTCTCTTGTGGAGAGTGAGCAGGAAGATAGATTCGTTTGCTCTTGCATCTTCTCGAGCTTCGAGAGTCACATACGTATCGGGTAGTTTCGTGAGCTGCTCACGTAAGAGATCTCTTCTATTAGTACGAGAAGAAGTTGGAGCAGATAACGGCAGTGGCAGATGAGCTGCACTCTCAGCTCCTACGAGAGCGGAATCGTCACGAGCAAGAAGTCTGCCGTTCACGGCCGTAGAACCACTCAGCGATGTCTATGGTAGATACAGGCGATCAAAGCTGAGCACGCGACCTCTATAGGCGAGATAAGACGAACTTCTATCACTCGGAGTGAGTTCGACAGTGTCGTAGGGAGGCTAGTTGGACAGGTGAAAATTCTTAAAGGATAAGGTGAGCGGTTAGGATGGCCTCACGGGCTCTTGTCGTTAGTACTGTGAACTTGGAAGGTGCTGGGAGTTGAGAGAGACAAATTGGACTATCGCGCACTATCTCGTTGTGATCGATGTAGTTGCATGAAACGACGAGAGAAGGCTCTGTAAAGTAGACGGATATAGAGACTCCATAATGGAATCCTGGAGCCGTCGGATGTTGACCTGCCAAAGCGAGCAGCACGAATCTAGTACCGTAATCTAGGAACTCAGGGAACGAGCAACGCAAAATAATGGCCTTGCTGTTACCCAGACAGGCAGACGGCTGGAAAAAGTTTGAAACCCGTTCATGCTGATAGGGAAGTCGAACTCTTTTCGTGGTCCATTGAGCTGGCTCCGAAAACCGAATGATGGTATGAAAGAATGGCTGAATAACTTCTAGCAGTGCTCTGAAGAGTGTTCCGGGGGCGACTAGGACGAGTTTTTGTGTCTTTCGAGTAGGCCGTGGAGACCTCAGATAGTATCGTAGTTACAAACCGTACGACGAGACAGCTACAAAGAGTTCGCACAGGAGAGAATAGATCTCCTGGAACAGGTGCGTGTGCCTCCTCTTATTACTCTCGTGAGAGAACGAACGTTGGTGATTGGGGCTCGCGAGCTATACAGAGTTACAAAGGCACGAGTATCCGTCAGGTCAGTCACTTGCGGCTAGAGAGAGACAACCTACGCTTGAAACTGGGGGAGATCAAAGTTGCTTCCGCTCGAGAGTCATTTGCTTCTGGGTAAACCGATCACTAACGTCTCTCGCTGATATGCTGCTTCACGGCTCGTGGAAGGTCACGCAAGAGAGGAGCTGAGCTAGCGACTGAGCTAGAGCTCATGTGTAAGGATTTGCGAAACCGACAGAGGGCCCTGCATGAACGGTAAGAATTGGCACGGTCGACCCTGAGAGCTTTCCCTGATCGAGCGCAGTTCACAGAGTTCCCAGTGGAACGTCTGCTTAGGATTCTTACGGTTGCCACTGTGAAACTGTTATTCCCGCGACGTAGACGATGGAGACTTCACAGAGCATCTCGAGATGCACATAACGTTGCTGAATGATCACCGAGTGATCTCTTGTCTTTGTTCTCGGCCTTCTTCAGTGATCGAACCTTCTGTGCAACATGGATTGCAGCTATCGCGACCCGTTTGGGTGACGGCTTTTTCTTCCAGAGAGTTGGCTTTATCCGCCAAGGAGCGCCAGCTTTTCACCTCCGAGCATCCGGGCGTCAAGAACAGAGCAAGAAGTGGGAGCGTCTCCGAACCCAGCAGTGAAGTGCTACGAAGTTTACCGTCGCTGCGAGCCTCTCTTCGGGAAACGATCGAGCTGAAAGAGATCGTTGAGAAACTATTGTCCTCGGCCAGTCCATCGGTGTGAATGTCTGAGGCTCGAGTTGAGGTTGGGTGTAGCAAGTATCCGGCGGGGCTGCGAGCTAACAGCCTAGATTCGCTTCTCGCAGCCTTCACTGATCGTAAGTTTGAACAATTGAACGCGAATCAAAAAGTTGAGAAGCGAGCGCAATTCTTGAAATCGCTGGATGACCACGAACTGGCTGGGTCTCCCCAGCTCGTCATCGCAACATTGGTTCACGCGAGAGAACACGCACACAAAACTGCATGAACCTGGTCTCCGGTGCGATTCGTGGTCACAGGAGTATCGAATCCCGGTTTTTATCATATCTACGCAACGTACATTTCATAAATCTACACTTAAATAGAAATTAGCGGAATACTAATTCGTGCAACGAGAAGGAAATCCATAAACCCATTACCCATACGCTTGGGCCAAAAGAATGAAAGAATTTCGGTTTGAAATCAGCGGATTGCAATTACGTCGTTCCTCTCCGTGTGACAGACTGTAACACAATTTATCTTGATCGAAGTAGAGACAAGTAATGAAGATTACTTCATACTTTCGTATCAAAACTTCGTCGACTTAAAACACTCTCACTGAGAGGCAGTACATCGGATATTACTGGATACCGATTATAGAATGGTGAGTCTCACCATTATGAAGTTTGTGCACGGAATTATATAGGTTAGAGGTCGTCAGTTAAACGACCGCTGAGCTTGCCTGCGCACTTCTCGACCAGTGGGGGCGTGATGGAATGGTAATTTCATATAGTCGCCATTCTCTCAGCTTCCGAGACTTAGACAGCGATGGCAGTCGTACTTTGGGCAGGCGGAGCGCGCGGGCACGGCAAAAACGCCACCTGAAAATAAGGAGATGTCGCTGAGTAGCAACGCTGTGCGGTGTGAGATATCACAGAGTTCAAACCCAGCGCCTTTCACTCACAGGAAGTAACATGCGACTCCGATGATGGCCACCATCAGGACAATTGCGAGAACAAGCCCTCCATTTCCATCGGAGTCACTGCCGGTAGACGCCATCTCTCCCTAATGTACGAGCAAAACGTGGAACGAATAGGCTCGTCGGTGGAGCCGGCGTGCCGAGCAACCACAATGCTTACCATCCCATCATCTCCATCAGGGACTGCCGATATGAGAGCGCTGCAAGGACTGAGAGAAGACACCTCTCGGCCGACCACCGAGTTGAGGAACCTACTCGGAGCCGACCGTTTCCCAGCCGTCATGGCAAACGCATGATTGGTTGACAGATGACCAAACGCCGTGCTCACCACAAGCGCTGATATCTGAAGGACAGCATTGAAATACGCCAGGTGTAACGATGCTTACTGAGAGGAGCTGTAGGGGCTCCAACTCTGGGATCTGCATCCTCTTCCAATGCCTCAGTAAAATCGGTGGGTATATCAACATCACTGGTTTCGATTGGGTCAGCGTCCCTCTCAGAATCTTCGGCTGCCATTGTAGGCACGACGGTTGTGGGAACAAATGGGGATGATGAAGTCCGCTCCGCCGTAGAGACCTGGGAGAACTGCTGAGTCGTGGGGGACGGGCAGATACATCTGTCGGGAAGAGTAGCTGAACCAGAAGTAGTGGGAGCCGGGGATGATGTTGTGGTCCTCGTAGATCTCATCATGATAGTGTCGGCAGCAGTCGTCGGCTTCACCGTAGTAATGGTCTCAGTGGTTCTTGTGACGGTCGTGGTGGTGGAAGTGGAAGTGGTAGCTGCAGTTGTATTCATCGTCGCGGCTGTTGTAGTAGTTGTTGAAGTGGTGGGATACTTCATTTCATTCCACTTATCTAGAGATGCTTGACGAGGAATGATCATCACCGTCTCTTCAGGACATGCTCTGAGAAATCACGACAGCATAATCGCCGAGTAGCAGTGGACGGATTGACGTAGTCGGCAGATGTTGGGTATAATTACCTCATCTTCAAGGACGTGTCATACGGAGAAGTTCTATAGAATCCAGGCATACACCAACACGTCTGATAATCGGAATACCAGTTGTAAGTGCACCACGCGGGAGGACTTTCGTCAGGATACCCTGAGGAAACGAAGATTCTGCCGACCTAGTGAAGTAACCAGGCCCATGGGAGTTCTTCAAGCCACAGGCAATCCCAGCCATACAGCGCGGCACAAGGTGGTCTCCTGCTGGGCACTCGGAGTCCAAAGGTGGGCCATGAGGAGGAAGCAAAACAGACTTAGGCGTCTTCTCGTAACACCTATAAATAAAAGCAAAATCTAATCGGGCAGATTGGGAGTGCGTTTGGAAAAACGGCTGTGCTGCAGCGCTTACAGCCAATCGCGGTTCTTTCTTCCGTGGTCGTTCCCCTTATCGTTCGGATCGAGGAGGCAACCTGAAGAAATCAGATTTACGGAATCGTTTCATAGAAGTTGCAGACAAGGCTACTGTATTTCTTGGGAGAGTCCTTGTACCCCCAGTCGTCCTGCTGCTTCTCGTGCAAGCGAACACAGAACCTGAGACAAGACTAGGTTACACAGAACTTAGGCCAAACTGCGACTCAAACGGCAAGTCAGGCGGACCAAATTGCCTCACTCTTTGATCTCCTTCTTCCGAGCTCCGTAAACAACGGCGTCTTTCCATTTTCCGGAACATTTGAACTTGCCAGGTTTATCAAGTCGACCTCTACCGTTGGCGTAAATGCCCCACGAAAAACCCTTGAGTTCAGACTTGATCTTCGATTGCCCTGAGGAAACATACCAGAAAGTGATCTGGAAAGCAGCACGAGATGCACGAGGGCCTCACAGGATCTCTTGTCGTCCTTGGGCAATCTCGTACGAGCAAATGCCAGAGTCAACAGCACCGAGGTAGCTAATGCAGCAGACGAGAATAATTTCATTGATCGTCAAAGGCTGAGACAAGACCACTGACACAGGATCAAGACTCCAGCCCTGCGCTGTCGTCACAAAATTAGTTACTCCTCGCAGTATTCCTGAGCGTTTCGACGGAACACATGTGAAACGAATCGAAACGCGCGAGGGCGAAGCGCATTGTCCTGTGGCCATGGGCGGTGCGAGTCACACCGTGCAACGCACTCGGGCGCATCCCATTTGATCTAGCTAATCCGCTACCGTTCCGTTCCAGCCGTCAGATGGTAGAGCAGGCAAGCCGGTGGCGCGCCCTCAGCATGGCGCCGGGTGCCATGAGCCAGGCTGGTGCTAAGGTTGCCTAGCAAGGCAACGCACCGCCTGGGTGGGTGGTCGAAAGCGGATGCCCGCTGTGGATTTGTTTCCGTTGCGGAAACGAACGTGAGTCAACGATTGCAGCTACTAGATCGGATTCTCGTGCCGGCTGTAAATATAGGCAAATTATAATGAATTTTTCATGGATTACTTGGGCTACACCGGCTCACGCAAGACGTGACCAACTGGCAGTTCCGACTGCCAGAAGAATCAACTGCCGTAAGAACTATGTCAAGGTTCAAATTCCGAGCCAGTTCTAC